>JAYKKM010000142.1:1065000-1370000 GCA_035772405.1 Chrysogorgia sp. JL179-B06
CAATCTCATTAAATATTATTACACGCAGTCCTTAGGGACCGCAATAATGGTTATAAGATTGTGGAAATTCACATTTTTCATTGACCGTATTACTATCTATAGTAGAATGCAAGGACTCTAAAAATAAACGTTCACGTTTGTTATTATAACCTCGTTCCAAAATTATAACATCATTAGGGTGTATGTCGTGTCCAGTACTTTCAGCATGATTTCTAATGGCAGATTCATTTTGTTTTCTTGTACCGGCTTATGTTCGAGTCCACGGGAACTCCATGATCTTTTGCTTTCACCTACATATGTAAATGAGCACGATTTACATTTAACCTTATATACAATTCCTTTGACCTGTTCTTGCGTAGGACGGTCCTTTGGTTTTTTAAATATTTTACATAATGTAAGTAGCGGTTTAAAAGCGGTCTTTATGTCAGCTTTTCGGAGGACACGTTGAACCCTCTCAAACACACCTTTCACAACTTAAATACTTGTTGGTGTGTGTGGATTTTCGATGAACTTTGACGTCAAGCCGACCATCGGAATTCACCACTATATTCGTATCGAGGAAAGCAATACTTTGTTGACCATTACTGGATGTCGGCACCTCAACTGTGAATTGGATGTGGGGATTGATGGAATTCAAATGATGGAAAAAGAGTTCACATCCCCGTTCTTGAGACATGCATTAGAATCATCTACATATCTGCGCCACCAACGTGGTTGTACAGTAGACGTTTTCAATGCGTTGTTCTCGATTTCCTGCATCACTAGTTCAGCAACAACTGCACTGACAGGTGATCCCATAGCACACCCAAATATTTGTTGAAAATACTGTCTTTCAAAAGTAAAATAACTATTATTTAAAACAAATGCCAATAGATCAAGCACAATTAGATCTTCAAAACCACCGAGGGAGCATAATTTGACCAGGGTGGAGAAGAAGGCCCTTAAAGATTTGAAAGGAGATGCCAGCATTCTAATTCTGAAGGCAGACAAAGGCAATTGCACAGTGGTCATGAATAAAGATGATTACAAAAGAACAATCGACGGAATGCTTCTTGATAAGAAAACGTATTTACCCATAACTGACCGAAGGCGAAATCCAACGAAAAAATCTGAATTGCTCCTCCAGAAGAAATTATTGAGTCTTAAAAGAACAGGGAATTTAACAGAGACCGAATATTGGCGTTTGAGACCTACCGATTCGTTTCCTGCAGCCTTTTATGGTTTACCTAAGATACACAAAGTGGAGCTTTGTCAACAGGAAGATCATCTCACTCTACCGGAAGAAACTGATCAACGAGCATACCGTTAAGACCATTAACAGTTGTAACTCAACGCCGACAAACCAAACCTCCAGATATTTAGCGGATATATTAAATAATTTAACACGCGATAACGAGCACTCGATTACTAATTCTAAGGAATTTTCTGACTTTGTCCGGGACAAACGTGTGTACGGGGACAAACGTGTGTACGAAGACGAACTAATAGTATCCTTTGACGTGATTTCACTTTTTACTTCAATACCGGTCGAGTTAGCCATGGAGATCGTGAAAAGAAAGCTTGCCAAATCAGACATTTGGAGAAGTTGTACGAGTCTAACCGAAACCCAAGTTCTTGATCTATTGGCATTTGTTTTAAATAATAGTTATTTTACTTTTGAAAGACAGTATTTTCAACAAATATTTGGGTGTGCTATGGGATAACCTGTCAGTGCAGTTGTTGCTGAACTAGTGATGCAGGAAATCGAGAACAACGCATTGAAAACGTCTACTGTACAACCACGTTGGTGGCGCAGATATGTAGATGATTCTAATGCATGTCTCAAGAACGGGGATGTTGAACTCTTTTTACATCATTTGAATTCCATCAATCCCCACACCAATTCACAGTTGAGGTACCGACATCCAGTAATGGTCAACAAAGTATTGCTTTCATCGATACGAATATAGTGGTGAATTCCGATGGTCGGCTTGACGTCAAAGTTCATCGAAAATCCACACACACCAACAAGTATTTAAGTTATGATTCACATGGTTCTACACAGAGCAAGAGAGTGATAGTTAAAACGTTACTTAATCGAGCAGTGGTTTTGCCATCGAGCGATGAATTACGGAAGGAGGAAAAGTTTTAAGTGATCTTAAAGTGAACGGCTATCCTGGTAAATTTGTCGAAAACTCCATCGGGGCGGTCCACCGGAACGACAGACAATTAACAACCCCGAAAGGTTTTGCCGTTATCCCTTATGTGAAAGGTGTGTCTGAGAGGGTTCAACGTGTCCTCCGAAAAGCTGACATAAAGACCGCTTTTAAACTGCTACTTACATTATGTGAAATATTTAAAAAACCAAAGGACCGTCCTACGCAAGAACAGGTCAAAGGAATTGTATATAAGGTTAAATGTAAATCGTGCTCATTAGCAAAAGATCATGGAGTTCCCGTGGACTCGAACATAAGCCGGTACAAGAAAACAAAATGAATCTGCCATTAGAAATCATGCTGAAAGTACTGGACACGACATACACCCTAATGATGTTATAATTTTGGAACGAGGTTATAATAACAAACGTGAACGTTTATTTTTAGAGTCCTTGCATTCTACTATAGATAGTAATACGGTCAATGAAAAATGTGAATTTCCACAATCTTATAACCATTGTTGCGGTCCCTAAGGACTGCGTGTAATAATATTTAATGAGATTGGACGCAGGCGTTCTGTATAGTCTTAGTTTTTAGTTCTGATGAAGATCACAGTTAGTGATCGAAAATTTAATAAAGATTTAAACTAGATCCGCTTCAACATTTTGTCCATATATATACATATATAATATACCTATACATATATAATATACCATATATATATACATATATATTATATATACATATATAATATACATATATTTTTTACCTATAATATACCCAATCTTATCCCGGCATTACCACCATATATACAGAACTCGTGACTTGGTCAGAGCACTGCACTAGCATCGCAGGGTCGCGGGTTCAATTCCCAGCCGGAAGGCCTTAAAGTTGCATTTTTCGCAACTGGTCCCGGTTTGGTCTTAAAATGTATGTATTCCAATACTCGATATATATATATATATATATATACCGGGTGACCCCAAAAAAATATCGCTGTTTGATTTAATATAACGTAAAAACTGCACCAGCTATGGCATTCAAATAAGTTTTATAGTACTAAAAAAAGGTTAACTTAAATTTGGGTGTACGGCACTTGATCTTTCATTCAAAATTGGGCGAGATATAAATGTTTGAAGATGCAGTTAGTTTTAAAAATTAGCGAAAAAATCGACTGAAACGGCCTATCAAATGTATTTGAAGACATTTGCTATTTTTTCGCGATTATTAAATTTTTTAAAGAGGTTAGCTTTAATTTCGTATTCGTTTATGGTTGGTGCATTAAATCTTTTTTAGTCTTTGGGCCCCTTGGGAAATGAAACAAGCCAACATTTATGGCAACAAATTAGTTCAAAGGCTAAGCATATTTGACGTCCCTTATGGGACCTCTTACGTGCAAGCGAAGGATAGCGTTCTTTCATAGCGAATATGCCTCGGTTAACGAAAGATCAAAGAATTTGGATTTGTATTGAATATGCAAGGGGGTAAATAATGGCGAAGAAGTAAGACGGCGATGGCTAGGACGTTGGCCAAATGATCGCGCTCCGACTAGGGCAACAATTAAAAGAACGTTCGACAAGAACAAAATTAAATAAAATGTTTATTTGATAGGCCGATTTGTGCTAATTTTAGGTATTTTCAAAACTGCTGCTTTGAAATGAAACTTTAATATCTCATTCAATATTGCACAAATATCTTCACATCATATATCAAAATTTAGTTTAGGCCTTTCTGAATGCAATGAAATCTATTTAAATGCAACTGCTTGTCAAGTGTTAAAGGTATAAGAGATCAAACAGCGATACTTTTTTTTGGGTCACCCGGTATATATATATATATATATATATATATATATATATATATATATATATATATATATATATATATATATATATATATATATAAATACATACATGCATACATACATATATACATACATACTGTACATGGTACTATTATAAATTGGCATATTATCTTTAAAAACCACACAACGCCTTGGAATTTTGCTTTTATTGCTTCTCAGTTCCCCCTTGGGTTTTGTCTAAAGTAGCAAAAAACATAAAAGGTTTGTGCTCTTCGCGGTTTCTAGTTTTTTCTTTTTCTGAAAAACAAGAAACGACAGGCTCAAAGCCTGCTATCTAGCTTTTCCTGTCGTTTCTTGTTTTTCCAGAAAAAGAAAAAACTAGAAATGACCACGAAGAGCACAAACTGTTTTATTGCTGCTTTTATCGTTTGGTGGGAATATTTTGCGCGAGTTTTAAATATGGATGCTTTAAACAGGGGATTACTATTGCAAGCACATTTCTTTGTTCTTCTGGCACTAATGAGAATGATGAATCGGCCAAAAAACAATTACTGGGAATTTAATACAATAATATCGCGAATATTTCTACAGGTATATTTAAAATGCCCAATTAGCCTTATATTTATGTTTCCTGAGAGATATGAACATCTTTTGGCATTAGTTGGGCAATTAGTTTTTCTCCGACTGTTCAACTGACATCTCAAATATTTGCATATACTCTCGAAAACGACATGATGTGCACATAGTCTAAATCACATATCTCGAGATCGCTTTGTTAAAAAGTTGGATTAAAATTCTACTTACGATAAGCTTTCCACTACTGCAACCCATCAACACGGCAACGGCCTGACAATGTAACCTCTGCACTTCGTCTCCTTTAAGAAACTCGCGTCCCGTTCCATGGCCAATATAACTGTTGAAGGCAACATAAAAAAACTTGTGCTGCACTCCGTGAACAATGTTGTACTGCACCCTGTAAACAATGTTGTCGTGCACCCTGTAAACAATATTGTACTGCACCTGGTGAACAATGTTGTGCTGCAAAACAATGTCGTGGTGCACTCCGTGAACAATGTTGTACTGCACCCTGTAAATAATGTTGTCGTGAACCCTGTAAACAATATTGTACTGCACCTGGTGAACAATGTTGTGCTGCAAAACAATGTCGTGGTGCACCCTGTAAACAATGTTGTGCTGCACCCTGTAAACAATATTGTGCTGCACCCTGTAAACAATGTTGTGCTGCACCCTGTAAACAATATTGTGCTGCACCCTGTAAACAATATTGTACTGCACCTGGTGAACAATGTCGTGATGCACGTTGTGAACAATGCTGTGGTGCACCCTGTAAACAATGTTGTGCTGCACCCTGTAAATAATGTTGTGCTGCACCCTGTAAACAATATTGTACTGCACCTGGTGAACAATGTCGTGATGCACGTTGTGAACAATGCTGTGGTGCACCCTGTAAACAATGTTGTGCTGCACCCTGTAAACAATGTTGTGCTGCACCCTGTAAACAATATTGTACTGCACCTGGTGAACAATGTCGTGATGCACGTTGTGAACAATGCTGTGGTGCACCCTGTAAACAATGTTGTACTGCACCCTGTAAATAATGTTGTGCTGCACCCTGTAAACAATATTGTACTGCACCTGGTGAACAATGTCGTGATGCACGTTGTGAACAATGCTGTGGTGCACCCTGTAAACAATGTTGTGCTGCACCCTGTAAACAATGTTGTGCTGCACCCTGTAAACAATATTGTACTGCACCTGGTGAACAATGTCGTGATGCACGTTGTGAACAATGCTGTGGTGCACCCTGTAAACAATGTTGTACTGCACCCTGTAAATAATGTTGTGCTGCACCCTGTAAACAATGTTGCACTGCACCCTGTAAACAATGTTGTACTGCACCCTGTGAACAATGTTGTACTGCACCCTGTAAACAATGTTGTACTGCACCCTGCAAACAATGTTGTACTGCACCCTGTAAACAATGTTGTACTGCACCCTGTGAACAATGTTGTGCTGCAACCTGTAAACAATGTTGTACTGCACCCTGTAAACAATGTTGCACTGCACCCTGTAAACAATGTTGTACTGCACCCTGTGAACAATGTCGTGCTGCAACCTGTAAACAATGTTGTACTGCACTCTGTAAACAATGTTGTACTGCACCCTGTGAACAATGTCGTGCTGCACCCTGTAAACAATGTCGTACTGCACCCTGTAAATGTTGTACTGCACCCTGTAAACAATGTCGTGCTGCAACCTGTAAACAATGTTGTACTGCACCCTGTGAAAAATGTTGTACTGCACCTTGTAAACAATGTTGTACTGCACCTTGTGAACAATGTTGTGCTGCACCCTGTAAACAATGACGTGGTGCACCCTGTAAACAATGTTGTACTGCACCCCGTAAACAATGTTGTACTGCACCATGTGAACAATGTCGTGCTGTAACCTGTAAACAATGTTGTACTGCACCCTGTAAACAATGTTGTACTGCACCCTGTAAACAATGTTGTACTGCACCCTGTAAACAATGTTGTACTGCACCCTGTAAACAATGTCGTGCTGCACCCTGTAAACAATGTTGTACTACACCCTGTAAACAATGTTGTACTGCACCCTGTAAACAATGTTGTACTGCACCCTGTGAAAAATGTTGTGGTGCACCCTGTGAAAAATGTTGTGGTGCACCCTGTGAAAAATGTTGTACTGCACCTTGTGAACAATGTTGTACTGAACCCTGTAAACAATGTTGTGCTGCACACTATGAACAATGTTGTGCTGCACCCTGTAAACAATGTTGTGCTGCACCCTGTGAACAATGACGTGGTGCACGTTGTAAACAATGTTGTACTGTACCCTGTAAACAATGTTGTACTGCACCTTGTGAACAATGACGTGGTGCACCCTGTAAACAATGTTGTACTGCACCCTGTGAACAATGTCGTGCTGCACCCTGTAAACAATGTTGTGCTGTACCCTGTAAACGTTGTACTGCACCCTGTAAACAATGTTGTACTGCACCCTGTAAACAATGTCCTGTAAACAACGTTGTACTGCACCCTGTGAACAACGTTGTACTGCACCCTGTGAACAACGTTGTACTGCACCCTGTAAACAATGTTTTACTGCACCCTGTAAACAATGTTTTACTGCACCCTGTGAACAACGTTGTACTACACCCTGTAAACAATGTTCCCTATGAACAACGTTGTACTGCATGTAAACAATGTTGTACAGCACCCTGTGAACAATGTTGTACAGCACCCTGTGAACAATGTTGTGCTGCACCTTGTGAACAATGTTGTGTTGCACGCTGTAAACAATGTCGTACTGCACCCTGTAAACAATGTTGTGCTGCACCCTATGAACAATGTTGTACTGCACCCTGTGAACATTGTTGTGCTGTACCCTGTGAACAATGTTGTACTGCACCCTGTAAACAATGTTGTACAGCATTCTGTGAACAATGTTGTGCTGCACCTTGTGAACAATGGTGTGTTGCACCATGTGAACAATGTTGTGCTGCACCCTGTAAAAAATGTTGTGCTGCACCTTGTGAACAATTTTGTGCTGCACCCTGTAAACAATGTTGTTGTGCACCCTGTAACCAATGTTGTGCTGCACCCTGTGAACAATGTTGTACTGTAAACAATGTTGTACTGCACCATGTGAACAATGTTGTGCTGCACTTTTTGAACAATGTTGTACTGAACCCTGTAAACAATGTTGTGCTGCACCTTGTGAACAATGTTGTGCTGCACCCTGTAAACAATGTTGTACTGCACCTGGTGAATAATGTTGTGCTGCACCCTGTGAACAATGTTGTGCTTCGTGTTGTATCTGTTTAATACTATATAATCTTATGCATTTATTTTCACTCTGAATGCTTTTACACGGCTGCTCTCTCGACTTCGCTCTCATACGCAATACATTTTTCACATGACACTCTCAAGTTTCTCGTTCCCACACTCTCGCTCGGACACTACATCTCCCCTTTGGGGAAGGCTAAAATGGATGACTCAAAAAGACCTTTCTGTTTTTTTATTTTTCGTTAGGTTATGGATAGCTACGGTCAGGGCTAGGTTAGGGTTACGATTGAGATTAGGGTTAGGATTAGTAGTTCTAAAAAAATGTGAAGGTCCTTTTGAGTCATCCCTTTTAGCTTTCACCCTCCCCTTTACTTAATCCCCTCGCCCGGCGCGAAGCGCCGGCCGAAGGCCGAAGGCCTGAGGGTGATAATATCGACCGGCGTTTAGTCCCTCATCACGGATTCCAGGCGTAATGTAAAGTCACTTGCAGTTTCCTTGTATATATATATTCAGGATCAACGTCGTCGATCATGCGCGGCATTGGAAAATTTGGCCCTGGTAACTAGATATGGTAAATACTAAATATCTGCATTTGAATTAAAAGAAAAGTACGTGTTTTGTCGGGTTATACGGTGAATGAAGATTTGTGTTCAAAAAGATTGTGAAAAGGCAGTGAAAATGCAATATATCGTCGTCGGAAGATGTCAAGTTCGTAAATCAAGTTTTATACTTTTATACGTGGCGTCAAACTAAAGGTAAACCCGTTTTCGTTTTTTTAAACCTGTTAATCAGTTACAAAGATCGTTTTGCAAACATGTTCGAGTATGTTATTCAGGCTTTTATTTGATGTATAGCATGATTTTCTAGAGTTAGTAGTTCAAAAGATATGGTCGTCTGAATATCTAAAATATTTACTCGGAGTTTGTCAAATCCAATCCAAGCGTCGTCGCTTTTTTCAAGCTGTTAGCTATCAGTTACAAAAATATTTTTGTAGGTATGTGAGAGGCTGTTAATCAAGCTTTCATTAGATATGTAGAATGAGTTCTTAGAGTTAGTACTTCAAAATATATTGTGGTCGGAACATTTCACTTTTGGCATGTCGTCATGGCAACCGAAATTTAAAATTATTATAACATCAACCCAAGTCAGTTTTAGGGTTAGGATTAGCGATTATTTGAATTTCGGTTTGTTCATATATCGAGAAAGCGCCAATCAGACATCACAAAATCACTCTTTCAAGGGCTTTCGCTCGAAATTGAATAGTCCTTACACACGATATACCAATAAATTATGTGCTTTAATTTAAATTATCCATCACCATTGTTTCAGTCACTTTGCAACCTCATCCACAATGGAATAATTGCAATACTTGATAATTAGCCTATATAGTGAGTACCAGTACTGGTGGTAAGGATGTAAAAAAGTACGGATTATAGTTGTGTTTATACTGCAAGTCTATTGGACTAACCAGGCCCCAACCTAGCTGAATGCCACCTTGGGCCTGGCTTACATTTTACTGACTTTAATAGTCTATAAACATGCACCACACTGGTTATAACAATTAGTGTTTATACACTCATATGATGGCATGCTGGTCTGGCCAATGGCTTAGTGTGTTTGTGTAAACACCTTTGTCCTGTATTAGGCCTAGAGAATGCCAGTCCTAGGCTTGCAATGTATATATTTACACAGCTTTTGTAGGATGTATACTGTATAATTGGGTAGGTTATAACACTCACTGTGTCAGGGGAACACACTAAGGATTAAACAACTGGTCATCATCTCACTGACAACAAGCAGCTGAAGGGAATTTCATCTTGAATTAATGATATATTGGTGAAATAATTATATTAAGCAATGTTCTTTGTTGCATATTATGGACTAGCTTTTGTCATTTCATCTTTTTGAAATGTGTTACCAGTACTTGAATACCATTGAAATACCGGTACATGCATGCATAATTATATAATATAATAAGATTATACATTAATAAAAGCATCGAGCTTATCAATATATAGTCAGACAACACTCATTGCAAAACTCAAAAATTAGCTGATATAGAGTATATACTGGTGTCTTGTAGTAAGGATGTACAAAATTACAGACTTTAACTGTGTTTACATATATTGCAAGTCTATAGGACCAAGCTGCCAGCCACGACCTGGGCCTGGCTTACATTTTATTGACTTTAATAGTGTAAACATACACCATACTGGCTATAACAATCAGCATTTACACTCATCTGATATTATGGCATATGCCCTTCTGGCCAATGGCTTAGTGTGTGTGTTTAAATTCACCTTTGTTCTGGATAGTAGGCATGGACAGTGCCAGTCCTAGGCTTTCAATGTATATTTTTACACAGCTTTTGAAGGATAAATACTGTATAATGTATAATTCATGGTAGGTAATTAACACTCACTGTGTCAGGGGAACATGTTACAGCGATTAAACAAGTGGTATCATCTCACTGACAAGAAGCAGCTGAAAGGAATTTCATCCTGAATTAATATATATATTGGTGAAATAATTAGATTAAGCAATATCGTTCTTTGTTGTATATTATGGGCTTTTGTCATTTCATTTTTTGAAATTGTGTTACCGGTACTTGAATACCATTGAAATACTGGTACATGAATGTGTATAATTATATAATATTAATAAAAGTTGAGAAACAGAAGTCTTCTAAAAGAATAAAAGGTTTATCAGCCTTATCAATTTGGTCTAGGATAAATTTAGGTATTGAATCTTTTGGTATCTGCTTATACTAAAAATTAGACAATAAGGAACATGCAGATTACATTATTACAGTAGGGTACATGTATCTGCTTATACTGACAATTAGGCAATAAGGAACATGCAGACTACATTATTACAGTAGGGTAGGTTATGCAGTCTCGTGAATACAATTGTACTTTGAGTAAAATTATGAGTATGCTACTGTTACTGTAAACATGCATGTTGAAAATTATTATTAAAAGGATAACTGACATAATTAACTTAATTATGTAATATATAATTAATACAATTATTATTTAAATTAATAATTATTAAAATTAATTATTAATTTCAATAATCAATAGTTACACAATTGGTTTCTAACCCTGCCTACAAGACAATTTAGTGTTGGCAGACTTTCCCACTTGGGTACTGTTCAGTACACTACCCACAAATTGCACCCAAAAAATAAGCAGTTTGAAAATCTGTTCAGTTTGGCAATATTAATTAAGCCTCAAACAGTAAGCGGGCGAGGGTTGTTGCGTACACGTATTTCTAGTAAATTGTTTAACCTATATTTGAATTTTCCTTTCTAATGTTTAAGATTTACTGTCACTAAATATCAACTGTTTATCAATAACTATGAGTTAATAAAGTAAATTGTTTTTTGTCTTATCTTTATCACTTTATTTCTGTTCCTATTCCTCCGAGGATATATTTTAGGTTCTGGATCTACTTGCTGTGTTGGCATCCCTGGAACCTCATGATCTGAATCTTCATCCTCACCGTCGTATCCTGGTGCCGATTTTCTAGCTGCGGTTCTCTCGCTTTGAAGATATTTCTTGAAATGGGACACATTTCTGGTTATCGAGCAGCCCTCTCTTTCTGCGGTCACCATCGTTCCATTGATTTTGGTCACTGTCAGAGGTTTCGGATTTACTTCCAACTGTAATTTTGGAACTCTTTGCTCTTTGTCGGTATAAATATTTGCCTTTTGCTGTTTCTTTTCCACATTCTCCTTCGCTTTGCTGTGCAGCTGTCTGTAGTCAATCTCTTGCTCTTTCGTTGATAATGGAATGTTGTTCCTAACCACACGGTTGAATACGAGTTGTGTTGGTGCCACACCAGTACTGCAGTGCGGTGTTGTACGGTAAGACAACAAGAAACTGTAAATCCCTTCTTTCCAATTCAGACCTTCAAGTTGTGCTGGGGTTTCATGAAAGACCCAGCCTCCCCGTTGGCTTGAGGCCATAGTGGTGTCACTGTCCAGTATACAATTCCTCGTTTTTCATGAACTCTTCAAATTCTCTTGCATTAAATGGAGGTCCATTATCTGTACGTACTTCACTGGGTAGACCATGCATTGCAAATATTCGATCCAATCGTTTTATGATTGCCTTCATGGTTGTGGTCTTCATGATTTCCACTTCTGGGTATTTGGATTATGCATCTGTGACCACTAACAAAGTTTCCCCACTTGGATATGGTCCTATAAAATCCGTATGCAGGCGTCCCCAGGGCTTGTTTGGCATTTTGTTCGGCTTCAGTGATGCTGGTGGGTCTGTTTGCCCAAGACATTGGCAGGCATGACAATGCTGTACATAGTTATTTGCATCTTTGTCAATTCCCGGCCACCATACCTTCGTCCTCAGCGCTTGCTTGATCTTTACTATCCCTGGTGTCTTTTATGAGCTAGTCGTAAGGTTTCAGGTCTCAACTTATTTGGCATGACAATCTTTTTTCCCCTCAACACTAATCCATTGGCTGTCACAGATAGTTCATTTCGTACGGAATATAGGTTGTGTTGTTTGGTCCACTTCCCACTGACAATATTGTCAATAGTGTTTTGTAACTCACCATCATTGTTCATCGCAACTGTTATAGCGTGTTGCGCCATAAAGTTTACATACTCGTCTGCGACATTACTCTTTTTTGTAGATGTAGATAATGGCTGTCTTGACAAAACATCAGCTGGGTTTCCTTCACCAGGTATGTGTTGTATGTCAAAGTCATATTGCTGCAGCCTCAGCCCATCTTTCTATCCTCGCTGGTGGTTTCGATTTGGCACTGTATATGAATTCTACAGCTTATCTGTGATACTTGTGAATTTCGTTCCCACCAGATACAGATGGAATTTCTCGCATCCCCATACTACAGCTAAAGCTTCTCGCTACGTTTGTAAATACTTCTGTTCCACTTTGGAAAGTGAACAGCTGGCATATGCTACATTGCTGATGTTTCCTTGTGAATCTACATTTGAGAGAATAACGCCAAGTCCCACTGGAGTTGCGTTGACTGTGAGCACTGTTTTCTACTTCGGGTTGTGGAAATGCACGATGCAATCTTTCTAGTTCAATAGAGCGAGTATAAGCGATTAAATCTGCGAGCTTCGCGTCTTCACGGCGAAGTCGCACGTTGCTCCCAGGTGCCTTAGTCAGTATGAAACTGGTCGATGGTCTCACCACGCAGTTGTTTTGCTCGACGAAACACGTGTCGCTCAGGTGTTTTGTTTTGGCGCGAAATATTCAGTAAGCTTTTCCACTCCGGTATCAGGAATCGTTGCGCAGATAGTTTCCACATCTGGTCCAGCTAGATACAATAACAAAGCACGTTTTCTAGCCTTTGCTTTGATATCCAGACCAAATCTGTTAAATATGAGCTCTGGTCACTGTGTGGATTAAACTGTTGAATTTCCGAAAAATTCAGCCCCGCCATCGCCATTGTGGTTATCCAATTTATATCCTCGTCGCCAATGTTGTTTTCTTAAATGAAAAGGTACTCTTCTGTATGTTTGAGCTACCGGTGGTATGTCCTTGTTCACATGTATTTTCTGATCGTAATCTTTTAACTTTCCTATTCCTTCATCACGTACACGGTTGTCGCTGTAATCCTACGTTTCGATTCGAGTCCAGTCGCAATCTTTCATTGTAACTGAGTCGCAATCTTAACTTGTAACTTGGTTCCTGAGATCCAAATGCATAGACTGAAGTTTTGGTTTTCTGTAGAGATATTCTGTTGAATACTATATAATCTTATATCTGTTGAATACTATATAATCTTATACCTGTTGAATACTATATAATGTATTTATTTGAATGCTTTTACACGGCTGCTCTCTCGACTTCGCTCTCACACGCAATACATTTTTCACATGACACTTTCAAGTTTCTCACTCGTTCCCACGATCTCGCTCGGACGCTACACTTCCAACTGTGAACAATGTTGTGCTGCACCCCATGAACAATGTTGTGCTGCCAACTATGAACAATGTTGTGCTGCAAACTGTGAACTATGTTGTGCTGCCAACTGTGAACAATGTTGTGCTTCCAACTGTGAACTATGTTATGCTGCACCCCGTGAATAATGTTGTGCTGCACCTTGTGAACAATGTTGTCAACAACGTTCTTCAATATAATAATGTTGTCACAGTATTGTTCAGCCATCAATACTTTTACAACTTGTTAACAAGGTTCAGCATCAATGATAACAATAGCGAACATGCTTCTTCTATCAATATTGTTTTTTCTTGTTCCAACAACCATGAACAACCATTGTTGGTCCATTTTATTAATGCTGTAACTATTTGTAGCTGTGTAATCAAGTTCACATGGGTGCACTAGTCGTTTAAAATAGGGGAGCTCCGGAGAAGAATGGGTAGGTGCCAGCGTAATTGGGTTACGCTGTGTTGGTGTTTCTAAGCTGTCTTTACAGTAATTTATCATTCCTATTTTTGTGTTGCTGCATGCAGCCAAATTTAAATAAATAAATCGAGAGGAGATTACGCGGTCCACTCGGGGTTTACTGAAGAGCGTTGCTGTATGAGAAAAGGGCGTGACGACGGAGAAAACGGTGTTAGATATGACATATACGCATGGTTATTACTGGGGCTACTATAAATGGTACAGTACTGTATATTACGAGAATATTAAAAAATTGTGTTATTTCAGAAGCTAAATACAGCAATGGAGAGCTCCTGTTAAAACTCGGTAATTTTCCCGTCGCATAAAAGCCAGAATCCCGTGTGCAAGACATCGAGGTTTGAAAAAATAGCGGGTTGATTAAAGAGGAACTATAACCAAAAAATAAATTACTTTAAGTATGTTTAGAGATATTAATAGTTTTACGGTATCTGCTCTTTTACTCGAGAAATAAATGTTTTCATTCTCGTATTTTATGCTTCTGGACGCCGTCATTTTCGAGTTTGGTTTTCTTTTCAATTTTGAAGATTTGAGTGCTTGTCTTTTGTTCCTTTCAAATTTGTTCTTTTCAAATTTTTTTGTTCCTTTCAAAATTGAAAAGAACCCCCGCTGCACATCGAGTACCACAGTCCTGTTCCCTTTTCCTTCGCGGAGTTACCCTTGCGAACTATTTATCACTTACGGTCTCTCATACTTACAGAAACAAGTGATTACTACTCAAGGCTTCTTTAAATTCAGCAGCTGAAGGTGGACGACCAACTACGCCACTCCACCCCTTTTCACTGCAAAATAAATCCATGAAATTTACGTTGGGTATTTTAGTATTTTCCAATTTTACTCTCTTCTTACCATCTGTTCAACCCAATCTCTTCCTCAAATTCAGTTTATACAGTAATTGTAAATATATGGTAAAATGACTAGTAGTATAGAAAGTGGGGCTACCGGCGCATTTTTCCATTTTTCATGTCTCAACTTTTTTCTCTGGAGAACGCAGCACTTTTTCGTTTTTGGATTCCACATATAATTTTCGAGCAAATATGTGGAACCCAAAAACGGAAAAAGTGCTTGGTTCTCCAGAGAAGTTGAGACATTCAAATGGAAAAAGTTCGCCGTTAGCCCCACTTTCGAGACTACTAATAGACGATGTGTCGCATGGTTTGGGGAGTCAGAGACGTGTCTCAGCTAGTAGGCTACAGAGTGAGGTGTCTGGACGTGGCGCTGCTGTGGGTGAGGATGTCGCTCGTAACAAGACTATGTCAAGTGATATTACACGTGATCCTGATATGAGCTTTATTTCAGGTCATGAGTTGAGCGGGGTTCATGGTTCAGAAGGGTCTAAGGACTTAACTATATTAAATAATAAAACGACTCGCATGAAAAGGTCTAAGGACTTAGCTATATTAAATAATAAAACGACTCGTGTGAAAATGTCTGAGAGTAAACGTAACCCTATTGTGGATGGTAATGTCGCTCGTAGTGGTGCACGTGGTCCTGCTATAGGTTCTGGTAACTTAGTTATACCGAATGTTAAGATGAGCTTTCTAAAGAGGATGTCTGGCTATCTAGCTGACGCTAAAGCATTGGGGTATAAGTGGATGGACCTTATTAGAAAGGTATCTAGAGAGGACGTTATTAATAGAGTCACCAGAGTTAGGGAGGTCAGAAAGATTCGAGAAGCTAGACGTGATCTTAGACGATATGTTAAGAGGTCACGATTAAGTCAGGAGGTCTCAGACAGAGAGTATGAGAGAATCACTAAACTTATTGCTAAGATGAAACGTCCTACTGTAATACAAAGGAAAGTTGCTCTTAAAGGGTACACCAAGTCGTATAGTGTTAAGGTGATCGACAATAAGGATCCACTAAAACAACTAGTCAAGACTAGAGAAGTAGTGGGCTTGGCTTTACAGAAAGAGTTAGAGAGACTGAAAGGCTTAAAGTTTTCCGAGACACTGAAAGTGACTCTAGAGAAACAAATTGGTAACGGAGAGTCTGTGTTTAAAACAGCCTTCTTCAACAGTGTAGTCAAGACAGTGACTAGTAGTGTTGATATTAGTGGGACTACAAGACAAGCTAGTGAGGAGATAGTAAATCGTATAGCTGTGTGGTTGTCAGAAGGGTCTGGGTGGGTTGTGGACAGTGTTAGTGATCACTATATTAATGTGGTAGTGTATAAACCTCTTAAAGGATCGAGTTATGTTGAGCTACCTGAAGAGTTGAGGAACGCATCGAAAGGTTTGATTAATATAAAGAATGAAGATGATAAGTGTTTCATGTGGTGTCACGTGTTACACAAATGTCCTGTAGGAAAGGATCCGCAGAGAGTGTCGAAGCACAAGAAGAACGTAGGTTCTGTCAATTATGAGGGAGTGAGATTTCCAGTGGATACGAAACAGTACAAAAAGATAGAGAGGCAGAATGACATTAGCATCAGCGTGTTTGGATATGAGGACAAGCAGCCATTTCCTATCTACGTTTCTGAGGAGAAGTGTGAGGATCATATGGACCTACTGCTAATAACGAATGGTGTTAAACGACACTACGTGTACATCAAAGACTTTGGTAGGTTTATGTGTGGTCAGTCTAATCACAAGTGTCGCAAGAATTTCTGTAGGTACTGTCTTCAGTGTTTTACTACCAATAAGATTCTAGAGAATCATAAGGAGGTTTGTATGGTGGTAAATGGTAAGCAAGCGATCAAGATGCCATTCGAAGAAGATAGCATTCTTGAGTACGAAAATTATCGTAAACAATTAGAAGTACCGTTTGTAATATACGCAGACTTCGAGGCTATCACAGAGAAGGTCGACAACGTTACACCACTCACAGGATCGTACACTAGCGAGTACCAAAGACACACGGACTGTGGGTATGGATACAAAGTAGTGTGCTGTTACGATGATAAATATAGTAAACCAGTAGAGATGTTTCGAGGTCAGAAAGCAGTTAAGAAGTTCATGAAAAAGATGTTAGAGGAGGTTAAATACTGCAAGAAAGTTAGAAAGGAACATTTTAATAAGGACATGGTGATGACCACGGCTGATAAGGTTAACTTCAAGGAAGCGACTAAGTGTCATATTTGTGGTGGGGAGTATAGGCGTAAAGACGTGAGAGTTAGAGATCATTGTCATGTCACTGGTAAATATAGAGGTTCAGCACATCAGTTATGTAATAGGAACTATAGACTGACTGATAAGATACCTGTCATATTTCATAATCTAAGAGGGTACGACAGCCACTTCATAATGCAAGAGATAGGTAAGATAGGTCTGAAAATCAATGTCATACCATATAATATGGAGAAATATATGGCATTCATGTTAGGTAAACATCTAGTGTTTCTAGATAGTTTTCAATTCATGAGCTCTAGTCTAGCCGACCTAGTGAACAACCTACCAAAGGACTGTCTCAAGTACACGTCTGAACTGTTTCAAGGTAAGGAGTTAGAGTTGGTGTCACGAAAAGGTGTGTACCCATATGACTATATGGATAGTTTCGACAAGTTTAACGAACTTGAGTTACCACCAAAGGAGAGTTTCTACAGCATCCTAAACGATGAGCATGTGTCAGACACAGACTATGAGCACGCTCAAGAAGTGTGGGAGACAATGGGTGTGGAGAGTATGGGTGGGTACCACGACCTATACCTAAAGTCTGATGTATTACTACTGGCTGACGTGTTCGAGAACTTCAGAAGGACGTGTAAGCAGTACTATCAACTAGATCCTTGTCATTACTTCACGTCACCTGGACTATCGTGGGACGCTGCTCTAAAGATGACGGGAGTGGAACTAACGTTGATGACTAACATTGATATGTTTCAGTTTATTGAGAAAGGAATGCGAGGTGGTGTCTCTTGTATTACACATAGATATGGTAAGGCCAATAACAAATATATGAAGGACTACGATAGTAGCGAGTCATCGAAATACATATTATATCTAGATGCTAATAACCTTTATGGTTGGGCTATGTCTCAGTATCTACCGACTGGTGGGTTTGAGTGGGTCGAGGGTTTTGACGTGAATGACCTAGACAAGTATAACAACGAATCAGACAAAGGGTTGATACTTGAGGTTGATTTAGAGTATCCAGAGGGTTTGCATGATATACATAACGACTATCCTTTAGCTCCTGAGAGGATGAAAGTGAGTAGTGATATGTTGTCAAACTATTGTAAGACAATCCAAGATAAGTTTAAGATATCTGTAGGAGAGGTTGCAAAACTTGTACCTAACCTAAACGACAAGACTAAGTACGTAGTTCATTATAGAAACCTACAATTATATATGAGTTTGGGAATGAATGTTAAGAAGGTACATAGAGTACTTCAATTCGATCAGTCACCATGGCTTAAGCAATATATTGACTTTAACACGGACAAGAGAACCAAAGCAAAGAATGACTTTGAGAAAGACTTTTTCAAACTTATGAACAATAGTGTATTTGGAAAGACTATGGAGAATCTACGAAAGCGTGTGAATGTGGAGTTGGTAACAGACAAGAAAAAACTGAAGAAACTAACGTCAAAACCAACCTTTGTGAGCAGTAAGATATTTGACAATAACTTGGTAGCAGTTCACAAGATCAAAGAGACACTAACTCTAAATAGACCAGCATATGTGGGTATGTGTATTCTAGACCTGTCGAAGACATTGGTATATGACTTCCACTACAATAACATTAAAAAGAAGTATGGCAACAAAGCCAAACTACTATTCACAGACACAGATAGCCTAATGTACGAGATCGAGACGGAGAATGTGTACAAAGACA
Organism: Chrysogorgia sp. JL179-B06; assembly: GCA_035772405.1. Classification (NCBI taxonomy): domain Eukaryota; kingdom Metazoa; phylum Cnidaria; class Anthozoa; order Scleralcyonacea; family Chrysogorgiidae; genus Chrysogorgia; species Chrysogorgia sp. JL179-B06. The sequence goes on from JAYKKM010000142.1 coordinate 1,083,962, forward strand.
TGTACGCTAACAAAGAAGTGTTCGACTTTAGTGGATATGACAAGTCATCTCCCTACTTCGACTCAACTAACAAGAAGGTCATTGGTAAAATGAAGGACGAGACGTTTGGAGTCCCTGTCGTTGAGTATGTTGGTTTAAGGTCAAAAATGTATAGTTACGTGAAAGAGGATGGAAAAGGTGGGAAGACTGCTAAAGGTGTTAAGAAGAGCGTTGTGAGAAATAACATAAGACATGACAACTATAAAAGTGTCCTGGCAAATGGTGAGCAAATGTCTCACATAATTAAAACTATTCGAAGCAAGAGCCACCGACTAGGAAGCTATGAAATAAATAAGATATCATTGAGCTGCTTTGATGACAAGCGATTCATACGACCAGACGGTGTATCTAGCTATGCGTATGGACATCACAAAATAGTTCGGAACTAGCTGCTTAGGTTTCTCAAATGTTTTCTAGTCTTGATGTGTTTATATTTAGAGGTCACGTGGTATGACTGGTCGCATGTCTCACACACCCACTTATGAGTTCTCATCCACTCTTTGGTTTGCGCTCTGGCTGCTATTAAAGCTTCTTCTTTGGTTTCGTAAATTCTTGGTCTTGCCATTATATATTACTATATATTTTATTTACCCACTCATTGTAGTATGGGTCTCCTCTCCCATCCCAACCTAGATCCTTGTATACTACACTATACAGGTTATACTCGAATCGTGCCTTGACTTTACCAGGTTTGAGGTCGTTAAGACTACCTCTCAACTCTATACCTTTTCTAGAGCATATTCTTACGACATAGAAAATATATTTCGATACGTTCTTGACAATCAGTTTGTTTCTTTTAAGAGACCATATTATCTCTATAAAATCACTGACCACTGTTGGTATGTCACTCTCGTTAACTAGTCTTTTACTAGTCAACATTCTCCCTAACCACTTACTGTAACTATGAGCCGATTTCTTGTACATCCAAATATTAGGTACGAAGTTCCTCACACGTCCGTAGGTAGTCTCTCCACACTTGTTACAACTAAACACACCATCTTCGATTAGGGTTCTGTGGTTACTACACTCGTAACAGTATGTGGTGTCGTACCACTTTTTTGGTCTTGCGTCCTTAATTCCATTCTTGATCTCGTCCAATGTGTACCCTAGTGTAGTACCACTCCACTTTTTTGATGCAATCTCATCCAACGTGTACCCAGCATAGAACATTCTCATTGTACGTTCGTCAACCATCTAAGTTACTATACTATATATACCTTTAGACTATAGTGTAGTAACTTTGTGGTTGAGTGTCTCCCACTCACATTTTATTGTTGCGACCTGTTTTAGAGCGTCTGATAGTAGTTGTTCCAACTTTTCTATCTGACGAGTTTGTAGTGTCTCTGTCGAGTCACGCTTTTTATTAAATTCCATAGCCATCTCCTTCAAAGTAGTGCTCATTATACTACTCTATATATTAAGTAACCGATGGGTATCCCAACAACTCCAACGAATACCGTTTGGTATTCTTTCATCTCATCTGATGGTTTGTAATAGTCTGACAACTCAGGCTCTTTACTAAATGTCTTCCCACCATACTGTATCGTCAGTACTTGTCTTAGTTGGTCCAGAGCGTGGTTCGTGTCGTTTATATCTGCGTTAGCATCTGACAGTTGTTGTCTCAATTCCTGAATTTTGTCTCTCTGACGAATCTCGTTCTCGTAGAACTTTTCTTTCGCTCTTGCAAGACTCTCCAGTGCTTTGTTGTGTCTCTTTATCTCTACCTCGTAGCCGGTATGGTTTAGCTTACTGAATAGAAATCCAGCTCCTGCGAATGCTATAGCGTTGAACAACCCACCTGCTACCAAGCTAGCCATTATGTATTACGTTAGATTATTTTGAGAACGGGTCAATAGGTAAGTATTTCTTACTCTGTGCCCACTTAATGAGTAGCGTTGAGACACCTACAGCAGTCGCTAGCTTGAGGGTGCCCTTCACTGATTCAGGGGTGCCTAACGGTTCTTTTAGTACTTTCTTTGATGCCATAGACACAGCTACGGCTCCAGCAGTCACAAGGGCTGCGTCGTATAGCTCGTTCATCAGTTCTTTTCTGTCTATTGATGCCATATATTATACGATATGTTTTAATCGAAGCTGTCGAGTTTACGTGGTGGTTTTATAACGACGTTCTTAGGCTCTTCAGTCACTACTTGTTTGTCTTTACTCATCGTGTAGTACAGCGAACCAGCGGCTATTAACACTCCTATAGTGCCTATGATGTATCCATAGTTAAAACTGTCGTCCTCACTTGTGACTCTCTCTCTCATCTTCCTCTCTTTGGCTGCTTTAGATATGGCAGCCAACCGCTTCCCTGCCTCTACCCTCTTAGGGTCTTTGACCCTTGTTGTCGACGTTATAATAGGTACGGACTCACTGTCAGTCATCTATACTATACGTGGTGTCTTGTTACAGATGACCTCACAGTCATCTCACAGATTATCTCACAGATATAGTATTCGATGAAAGTATTTTTGGTGATTAGACAGTGTGGTTTCACTCTTGAATCTCCTATTGCAGTACTCACACAGAACTCTGGAGTCTCTCATATACGTTTCTATGAAATGTATTATCTTATGTTGGTTAGAGGATAGTAGCGTGTCGTATCCTTGTGATCTTAGCCTCTTTAATGCCTTCATCTGGTTATTCCTAATAACCCCATTACCTTTCGGTGTTTTGAACTCTATAGCAAAACCATTGTATCTCTTATGTAGTTGTGGAACTATCAAATCTGGTTGCCCACCCACATACCCTTTGTTCCACCCATCTTTTCTTCTGGTTGTTGTGTCTTGATACTCACCGAGTCCTGGAATGGTTATTACCGGATGGTACTCTCTAATGTACTTCACAATGTCGTAGTGTAGATCTGTCTCATTCATTATCGATAACTGGTTGCATTGTGTGTAAACACCTGTCTTTCTAATAGATGGTAGGACTTCTGAGAATACCCACTCTTGAAACCTCTTGGCTGACTCTAGTTTTGATGAGAATATCAGAGCATATACTCCTGGTTCTGATATATAGACTGTGTGTGGTTGCGAATTCAAAGGGGGCGTCGAAACGACGGGGCCTAAAAAACAATAGCTTGTCTTGTATTTGTCGTCTACGTGTTTCCTAATAGATTGACTAGTGTCAGTGTAACCTAGCGTTGCAGCTACCGATTGTCCACAGAACCATATATTGTCTCCTTCCTTGATAGTAGTGACTGACTTGTTCTCAAAACTAAATACTTTGGTTAGACTCATCACCTATAATATACCATATGTTTTGTTTTAAGGCTCGAAGTAGCACAAACACACGATCTGACCAAGGTCCCAAAATGGGACCTTGGTCAAAGTGACCCTTCTATCGATCACAAACATACTATCAGTAGGGGGTCACATGTAGTGTCTTAATATTTTACTAATATTTACATGCTATTAGGACATCTTAATTGTCGTCTTCAAAGTAGCAGTTATTTTTTAAGAATAGCTGACCCCGTGTTTAAAGGGGGGTCGGGATCGGACCCCCTTGTGTCTCGTCATATATTTTGTTGTACCTTTTCACCATTCCATTGATTGGTGGACATAAGTCAGTCACAATATCGTCCAACACTTTAACGTCTGAGAGGAACATTGACTCGTTGTAAGGAAGACCTCTAAGATATGATCTTAGTTGTGTCAGTATCTTTTTGTAGCTAGTGTGTGCGAACTTACAATGCTCCACTCTACTCGTCAGATTGGATTTAGCCAAGTAGCCTTGGATGATCACACCAGGACCACTAATACAAGCAATGATTAGAGGGTTAGCGGCTATCGATCCAGCTATAATTCCTACTGTCGTTAACCCTATGCTAGTCATGTTTAACGATAGTTTAATTTTCTTCAACCTCTTGTATTTCCATTTGTAACAGGCTTCTAGTTTGTGGTAGTACGCGTACAAGCGTTTGAGCTCTAGCACCTCTTCCTCTGACATATCCTTTGATATGTGATTGAAATCAACAACTGACTTCTTCCTCATTAACTTACCCCATATTCCTTCATCATATCTCTACCAACTAATATTATGTCTCGGCTCGTCATGTAGCCAGAGACAATCTTAACACCGTAGAACTCTATCATAGACGGGTACTTGTAGGGTGCGAGTAGTATTTTTGGTCGATGCACTCCAAAGATCGTTACGTAAGGAGATCCTATCTCTTCGTAATTAGCTGTGAAGTCTGAGTCTGTTGATCTTATGTTGTTCACCTTAACGTAGGAGTTACCCATCCGCCAATGTATTGATATCATATGTCTCTTGGTGGTGTCGATGTTATTTGGGATTGTACACGTGTACTCCTTTGCTGGAGCTCCACCACCATACGATAATTTATCGCCTCCTTTGTATCCTATGTATTTGTCCCACGACCCATCATCGTTTGAGATAATCGCCTCCCAATCTTTCGTAGTTACCCTCATGGCTAACCTCGCTACCACAAAAACGGATATGTCACAGTATTGCATACGTGGACAGTTAAAATGTACTCCAGCTTCAAATGGAATTGGAGTTAGTTCGGGGGATAGGAAGCTATGACCATTGTTAACACCAATAATAGGACCATACGTTGGGTCGTATTGTACTAACATGTTCGTTTTATCTCTAATGGTTTTCACTTTATTTGTTCCACTGTGGTATTCCACCATACTCACAGCATGGTTTGTGACGTTAAAATCAAATAGAACGTTGTAGGATTGCGTTCTAAAGTATTGTGATAAGTACACAGACTCCAACACTTTTTTATTGATAGCATCCCAATCATCTTCTGGATCTGCTATGTTTTTGAGTGCCCTGAACGCCATATCTATATTCCCAGACATCCTCCCACCGCTCACGCTTAACTTAGGGTCACTGTCTAGATGTCTCTTCGCTCTTCTTAGTATTTTGTCGCTCTCGTAGTCTCTGTCCTCAAATCCATAACTTAGACTCATTATGTTATAACACATATTTGCTCACTAAATAGCCAGACACAGCCGAAACCACTAGAATTAGCCCCAACTCTGTCGTGTTGTCACCTGGTGTCGCCTTTGATGCCTCCAGACGGTGTGTCACCTTTGGTTTGTCGAGTGTCTCCAGATGCTCTTCCTGGTGTGTCACGTTTGGTGTCAGACGATGCGTCACCTTTGGTTTATCAAGTGTCTCCAGATGCTCTCCACCTTCTTGATGTACTTTCTTAACCTCTGTCGTTTCTGTGTAGTTTAACCCACTGTTTACTCCAAACTTCATACTCTGTGTAGCAGTCTTCAATAGGTTGTTGTACCCAGCGATTTTGTTCTTGAGTATTACAACGTTACTTGGCATTAACCACGTAGACGGTGACAGTGCAAGGTTTTGGACAACGTTAGTGTCTCTAATCGACTTGTTCATGTTGAGAATCCACGTTGACACGTCGTAGTTTATAACACTATCCTCCACCAACTTTCGGAACTCTTGTTGAGTCTCTAGACTGCCTGCAGAATCGCCAACGACTGACACACGTGTTCTCGCTTGTGCACCAAGTGTGGAGTAAACAAAGGCTTCTATAGACTGGTTTAGGTATTGTCTCCCAATGTTTGTGAAACCATTCGACACCAGAGGAACGTATCGTTTGTAGTCGTTCTTAACGCCGTTAATCGTGAAGACTCTCTCCTCACCTGTTGTACCATCAGCAAGGACTTTACCCTGGTAGTAATGTTTTTTAGGAATCTTGTCTGTCTTACCATACAATTCTCCAGCATCAAACTCTCTACTTATCGATCTCATACTCTCACCACCTTCCATCCTTCTGAGAAGTCTTCTAACAGTAAAGTATAGATGAAACCTCATTACACTAGTGATAACAGGGTGAACTTCTTGCGAGGGTGACAAGTGTTGTAACGACACTCCACAACAGAAACTTGCGCAATATGTTGCAAACACAACCCTATAGTAGCTCTCGTTGTCGTCCCACTTTGACTTTGTCTTTGACGTGGTGATTTGTAATATTGGTAGCTTTGAGAAAAAGTAATTCTTTTGATTAACGAATACTCTAAAGTTATTCACTGGGTAGTTCAACACGTTTTCCGTTGGATAGCCATCCCAAAGTCCCCAGTGGTTCTTGCGACCTTTTGATAATGGTTGGATAGTTCCACCAGATAGCCATATTTCTGGAAACTTGTCGTCGTGACCTTTTGGAGACTTGTTGTTGTGTAACCAAACCCACATACTCTTGTCGTTTTTGAAGGTATCACTAGTTATGTTAGTGCTTATGATGTCGTTGTTTCTAAAATATATGTCAACGCCATTAACCTCACCGTCTTGTGAGACAGTTGGATCAAACTCAAACTTACTCAAAGTGATTTGAGGGTACTTTTTGACTAGATTCAGCTTAGCCACGCGTACGGCGTTAGCTATCTCTTTTTGGTTAACTATCATTGGTTTGTTTATCGTTAGATACTTAGTATACTCCGGATTACTCTTAAACCTACGCGAGTCTATCGAAACGTCACCAATATTAGTTTTCGTCACGAAGAATATATGCATATGCATATTGTCGTCAACGTCAAGAAAAAACCTATTCTTGTCAGCATAAGGATACTTTCTTTTGAACGCATCCATCATAACATACCGTACGTTATATGAGAGTGGTAGTATTGATTAGTGGTTCAACGAAAACTGTAGACCTACCAGAGTCAATTCTAGCAACTAACTTAGACCCTCACTTACTAGTGAAGGAGGCAACCATCTTTTGGGACTACGTTAACGTAACCACAGCTAACAACAAGATAACTTACAACAGTAGTGACCACGTTTTTAGTCCTGGGTACCACACCTTTAAAATGATCGCCGACGACTTGGAAGAGTTAGGAGACGTGAAGCTAGTGGCTAACAGATATGACTCGACGTGTACGATAACAACTGATCAACAAATAGAACTGTTTAAATTTGGACAACTTTTAGGGTTTGACGAAAACACTACAATAGCCACCACAAAAACCAGTCCCAACGTTGTGAACGTTAACATAGGACTGAAATACATACATGTAACATCTAATATTGTGGACAGATCTAAGAACATAGTCAATGGTAACAAAAGTGATTGTATCGCAGTACTGCCAATAACTAGCACGCAGACACTTAAAAGTTCTGTACAACATTTTGGTGTTGGGTCGAAAATCCTAATAAACAAAGGAGTCATCAACCAACTAGAGTTCAAGATAACAGATCAGGATGACAACAGTATTAGCGTTGGCGAGGTGCTGCTAGATTTACACATCACGTAGTGTATATGGACATAGAGCAAGAACTAAGAGGTATTTACTATAATCCGTCAACTGGTTACCAGTCCGCTGAGAGGCTATACCAAAAGGCACAAGAAGATGGACTAAACGTTAGTAGGACAAAGATAAAGGACTGGTTAAAATCTCAAGACACATACACCAGGTACAAACCAGTTGTTAAGAAACACAAGTTTAGACAAACGTTTGTTGACTATCTGGGTGAGCAGATACAGATGGACTTGGTCGATATGGGTAAGTACAAGCACAAGAACAATGGGTACTACTGGATACTAACAGCCACTGAGATCCTTAGTAGGTATGCCTTTACCATACCTGTCTACAGGAAAGACACAGAAAACATGACTAAGGCTGTCGCAAAGTTACTGGAGAAGGCTAAGGTTAGATTTGGTGAATATCCAAAACTGGTTCAGTTTGACGACGGTAAGGAATTCTACAACGTTGGTGTGAAGGATCTGTTGGATAAACACAACGTGAAGTACTTCAGCACGAACTCTGATAAAAAGGCAGCAGTCGTGGAACGATTTAACAGAACACTCAAGACGTCTATGTGGAAGTACTTCTACAGTAAAGGAACGTATAAGTGGATAGACATTTTAGATCAGCTCGTTGAGAATTACAACAATACCAAACACAGTACTATTCTAATGAAACCCAAAGACGTTAGTAAGAAAAACGAAAACGAAGTATGGACGACATTGTTTGGATACCATTTCGGTGACTACCCACTACCAAAATTCAAAGTAGGTGAGACTGTCAGGATATCAAAGTACAAAAGCATATTCGCGAAGGGGTACGAGGCTAACTTCACCGAGGAGCTATTTAAAGTGTCAAAGGTCATACGTGGTGACCCTACCGTGTACGAGATAGAGGACCATGAGGGGGAACTCATCATCGGTAAGTTTTACGAGGAAGAGTTGTCAGCTGTTGATAAAAAAGACGATGTATACAAAGTTGAGAAGATAGTGAAGAGAAAGAATGTCAAGGGTAAAAAGATGGTTTTAGTTAAGTGGCTTGGTTATGATAGTAAACACAACTCATGGATACCAGAGATTGATATTCAAAACATTGAGTAGTATATAATGGCTGAAGGAGGATTCGATGAAATCGAAATGCAAGATCGTAACGATTTTGAGAAGTATACGGACGAACAGTTAAAAAGCGAACTCAACCGACTCAATGGTGTAGTCGAGGAATATGGGATAGTGCAAGATCTTAGTGACATACATAGCAGAATCATCAGGGTGAAACAAGAGATAGAGAATAGAGTTATAGATCTCAGAGTGCAAGACAGAATCAGACATGCGGAGACGTCGTTCGTAGACAATGACGACGGAACAGTGTTAATAACTAGTAAAGGAACCACCACTAATGCCCCAGCAGTAGTGTTTGATGAACCGGTGACATATGGTGACGTCCACGACGAGAGTTTTAATTTGGCTTTTGAAGAGGAGAACGAAATTGAAAGAAGACTGAAAGATCTAAAAGAAGACAATAAAAAGTTAATAGTAAATGGTATAGAAAGAACCAATCTAATAGATAGAAAAATACGTAAATTGTATAACAAAAGACTCAGTAATGATGATATGTCAAGGAATGTAGTTAATAGGTCATACGTGACAACCTCAGGTTCTATTCTTTTCAAACCGATAAACGAAGACGGTGATTATTTGAAACCTAAACTAATTCTAAAACCTGGAAAAAATGGTTTGATCTACAGTAAAGACAGTAGAAGTAAAAGTGCGATTGAGCAGTTCAAGCAGTTAGTTGAACAAATCCCTGGCACCTCAACTAACGTTACAGGAAACACCACAACTGACGTTACAGAAAACGAAGACACCACAGTTTCAAGTGACTTCCCAGTAATTAGAACAGAAGTGAACTACGATAACGTGTTTGGTTTAACAGAAGAAGAAAATCGTGAGTTAAAAGGTGCTCTAAATCCAAGTGATACAATCGATCCAGACACTAGACCACTATTTCTAAAAGCACAAGCCGACCATTTTCAGGACGCTATTGACAAGACTGCAGACGATATGAATAGAGAGGAACACAGTCCCGTAAAGAGGGCAGAATTGTATGAGCGATTGACAGGTCTCGAGATAGCTAAGGTTCGAACCTTACACCAATTGGAACTAGAGACTGTTAGAGAAGAACAAGAAGAGGACATCACTCGGTTACAAAAAATAAAGGAGTGGTAAAAAATAAAGGTTGGGTGCTTCAGCTATGGGAATAACCATAGCCTCTTTTATCACTACAATCATAATATCCGCTAGAAGTGTTGTCTTCAAAGGTGGTCAAGCACTTGGGAAATTAGGGAAAGCTATAGCTAATCTAGCCACAAAGGCTGGCCCTCTACTGGCTGGACTGCTAAACGTGGTGGCGACTGCGTTAAAGTGGGGAGCTGCAGGTATATCTTGGTTAGCATCTAATTTATGGATCCTAGCGATAGCACTAGCTTGGTTCGTCTACGATCAGTACAAACAGAGGAAATAAAACATGTGTTATAGTATAGTATGAACACTAATGAGAGAGAGTTGCTTCCTGGATATAGACGTCGCGGAATATCTTCTATCAAAGGCACAAGAACCCGTCACGTTGTAACGCTAAACCCCAACAAAGCCAATCCAGGGGAAGAGTTGTACATCGACATCCCCAAAACAAAGGGTAACACTTGTTTGGTACCCTCTAGTCTCCATCTTCTATTCGACTTTAAGAGTTCGAACGCGAAATCATGGTTTCTTAACAACCTTTCGAGACTACTACTAGAGAGACTGGTGGTAAAACTAGCAGGTGAGACTGTGTACGACAACAGTGGTGAGAGCGTAATCGGTACGTATAAAGACCTCTGGAAATCTAGCAGTGAGCGAGACCAGATGGTCGAATACGGTGTAGCAAACGAGAACCTTCGAAAGTTAATCTCAAAGGACGACAGTGGTGCAGCCAGTGGAAACACACAAAAAGTTAGTGACGGTCTGATGTTCTCCGTCCATGACACTAAACAAAAGATCCAAATAGACAAGATTCTAGAAGATCATGGTCTATATGCACCATACAACATGAACAACAATTTCAGGTACATAATCACACTCCCTAAAGCGTCTGATATTATGGTGGCTCAATCTGGATCAGCTGTGGCTGGCTATACGTTAGAGAACCTCGAATTAGAGTACGAAACTATCGAGAGTCAAGAGATTGCTGACGAAGTGTCATCTCTATACGCGTCCGGTAGGTCTCTATCATACGAACACGTCACACTGATGAAGACTGTGGAGTGGGATAAAGGAATCACACTCGTAAACGAGAATATTAACCTGCCGAGAAAATCTATGAAAGCTGTCGTTCTACTCTTCACAAATAAAACAAGAACTGATAGTGAAGACTTCGTCTACCCAAACATAGAGTCAGTCAAACTCACCATAGAAGGCGTGCCAAATATGGTATACAGTCAAGGAATACCTAAATCAAGACTATGGGGAGAAGCGAAAAGACTATTTGGACAACTAAACTATGACCATATGACTGTCCAAAAGTTTTACAAAGACGGTTTCGCTTTGGTCGTTGACCTTAGGTCTATCGAAGACAACGATAAGGTTGCAACTGGAAAGAAGATCGTGAACACCCAGTCAGGAATACTGATGGAAATCACTAAAGAAGCCACAACAGCGAACGTCATGTGTAGAATATTCGTGATATCCGACGGTCTTGTAAACCTCATCAACAACGATCTACAATCAATACAGTACTAAACATATAGTATTCTATATGAAAACACCTTTCAACATGCTAATTGTTGGTATGACAGCCTGCGGTAAAACGCACTACCTCTTGGATATGATAGAGAAAGACTACATGAATCACTTCGATTTTATCATTCTTATATGTCCAACATTTGAATGGAACAAAACGTACACAGAGTGGAAATACTTGAGAGACCCAAACTTCATAGCTATTCAGTGTGAGCAGGACAAGGTCGACGTAATTCTTAAATACGTGACTGACATTTATAAAGGCACCAACTCACTAATAATATTAGACGATTGTGCTAGTGGGCAGGATGTTAAAAACAGAACAAGCGAACTAGTTAAACTAGCCTTTAGCGCTAGACACTACAACCTATCCACAATAGTCATAACACAACAACTAACCTCAATTAGTAAACCATACCGCGAAAACATCTCAAAGTTAGTAACATTCTACAACCCTAACAGAAACGATATGAAAATTATTGTAGACGATTATCTCAACGGAGTTGATAAAGTGGAGATTCAAAAAATAATAAAACAGTTGAAAGACAACGAGTACGCAAGATTGGAGATATTTCTAAGACACCCGTACTCGTACGAAATAGTTATTCCGTAAAAACAAAACACATCGTATAGTATAGGACATGCCAAAACGTAAGACAAAAAATACTGATACAATTGATGAACTCATTGAAGACATACAAGAAGCAGAACAGGAAGTGATCGACGAGTCACAAACCAACATACCACAAGCCGACGACACTCCACAAACTGATGTAGACAAGAAACGAGACGAACTGAGAAGACTCTCAGAGGATGGTGAGATAGATAAATCCACCACTTATCTCAAAAAGGCTTCAGATAAAGTCATCAACAAGATCTACGAAGAATGGGAAGTAAAAAGAATGGAGAAAGCGAACGTGTTTCTCTGTGACCTTTTAATAAGCAAGTTCGCTCACGCGTTAGGAGGGTTCAACGCTATTGAATCACCTGAAAAGCTAGAAAAAGAGTTGATCACTGATCAACTACTTAAAAGAGATGTAGAGAAGTTCATATCATACGTATCCCCCTACCTCCCTTGTTTAGGGTTGTTATCGGGTGGACTAACAACTAGTAAACACGTGTTTAGCCACATGTCTAGAGGGGAAATCCCCGAGGGGGAACCCCCGAACGAAGGAGACAGTGCTATCTAATTACAACATTAGCGGAAGCTAGTCGAAGACGATGTATCACACTACTATGTTCTTCAAGACGGAATGTGTGACAAACGACACAGCTGTGTCACTTTTTCCGGATACATTGTCTTAGATTGCGTAACAAACGACACAGCTGTGTCACTCGCATGGATAAGTGTAATGGACTGGGAAAACAAGTCCAACTCATGATTCGAACGCCCTTAGTGAGTGTGCACAACGATTAACCCCGCAAGCCACCACACCCATAGTAAGTTATGCACTCATTTCATAGTATTTAAGTGAATCAAATTTTGTTTGACAAACGTAGGTCCACACGGCTGAACCACATACTATTCCAAATCGTGTAGATTCCTAATGGATCTGACTTCTGGAAAACCGTCCTTGTATCGCCGTGTTCTACACTACTCTCCAGGGCTCCAGTGCTCATACACGGTAATGAGCACTGGAGCCATGGAGAGTAGCGTAGAACGTTTGGAATCAGTAGAGGAAAAGATAGCGAGACACGACAAATATTTGTTATTCACCTATCAGATTAGAAAGCTCAAACGACAACTATTCGCTAAGAATCGCTTAGAGCGTAAGGAAATAGACGAGGAGTTTAAACATTCTGTACTTGGGAAAAGGATGGCCAGTTGTAAAAGAGAGTTGCAGCTTCTACGCGCTAGTGCTTGAAAAACTATTCCTGGAAACGCGTGACGGTTCCCAAGTTTAATTTACTTAACGAATTTCATTTCGTATCGTTTTAGTAGTCTCGAAAGTGGGGTTAACAGCGAACTTTTTCAATTTTGATTGCGAAGCATGAAAAAATGGAAAAATGCGCTGGTAGCCCCACTTTCTATACTACTATGACTGTGTTAGTCAACCTGAATTTGTTAAGGGATTAAGGGACTAACAACTAGTGTTGAATGAGTTTGTGCCGGAAGAGGTCTCGCGCATTTAACTCTTTATGTATCATTCCAACGATAACTCCTTAAGCACGAACCTATGTGATTGGATGAAGCCAAAATTTAAACACTACGTTTGTCAGGCGCCAAGCTAAAAACTTCATAAATAGTTTAAAACGGCAATTACTCAGAAACGTGAACAAAATTGTTAGAAACCTGAAACCTGCGCGGTTATTGAACTCAAATTTCGCAATGTTTAGTCAAATATTTTGTCAAAGTTTAAGCCGTTATAAAAACGTAAGAAACATGTCTACTTATAGCATATCATTACCTTTTCATAACTATAGTCTTTTAAAAATTAAAACACGTAAAAATTGACGATTTTCTGGTCGGGCCGAGTCGGCCATTTTGTGTAACAAGAGGACTGGATGGAGTTCATGCTGAGTTATCGTTACAGTCTATATATAGTTCAATGGTCTCGCGTGACTAAAATCAAAATGGCGCCCAGTTAATCGGGTATTTTAAACACGGAGTGCACGCTTATAAGGACGGTAAGATGCTCACAGTGCCAATCATAATTAGACAAATGGTTATTATAGTAACGTGACTGGTCAGAGAGAACCGTGGGAGTCGCTGATTCAAGTTAATTGCTATTATTATTTATTATTACTTCGAAGTAATGTCGATTTTCGTGGATTCCGTGTTTGGTCGATGAGATCCAGCGTGAACTTTAAATTCGTATAATTCACCTTCTATGCTCCCAACAACCTCGTACCCAGGAAAAGAGCCTGGGTACAAGGTTGTTATGCTCCATGATACCACAAAAGGGGGACCTTCTCACTTTATGGGGGATCTTCTCCCTCTATGGGAGCACTCCGTGTTTAAGAACGAAGCTGCTTATCGATAATATACCTGCTAGGAATTATGGATAGAGTTAGGGTTTAGGCTAGGGTTTGTATATCAGTTAAAACTGTTAAAATTTAAGCAGCAGAGCAGTTCTTCAGCTTCATGTTGCCATTTTGAACAAAACACTCGGGTGAGAACGTTAAAATTGACTGCTGCAGTCATTTTTCACGCATTTACAATTAATGTATATAGTCAACTTGAGGAAGAGACTGGGGTTGAACTGTTCTATTCACGTACCTGGAAAACCATTCTCGAAAGACTTTCTCGCTTTTCTGGAGATTGTTCTTAGGATTCAAGACATAGAACGTCTTACTAGTGTCCACTCCGGTTGTTAAAATATCGACTGATGCTGGAGTCTAGACAAGAATAATTCCTAATAAAAAGGAGCTCTTACTAGCTGTCATTTGTTTACACAATCGTAAACATATTACACATATTACGCTAATTACTAATATATTATGTTAATTACTAACATATTGTGCTAATTACTAACATATTATGCTAATTACTAACATATTATGTTAATTACTAACATATTATGTTAATTACTAACATATTATGTTAATTACTAACATATTATGCTAATAACTAACATATTATGTTAATTACTAACATATTATGTTAATTACTAACATATTATGCTAATTACTAACATATTATGTTAATTACTAACATATTGTGCTAATTACTAACATATTATGTTAATTACTAACATATTATGTTAATTACCAACATATTATGCTAATTACTAACATATCACGTTAATTACTAACATATTATGCTAATTACTAACATATTATGCTAATTACTAACATATTATGCTAATTACTAACATATTATGTTAATTACTAACATTATGCTAATTACTAACATATTATGCTAATTACTAACATATTATGCTAATTACTAACATATTATGTTAATTACTAACATATTATGTTAATTACTAACATATTATGTTAATTACTAACATATTATGCTAATTACTAACATATTATGCTAATAACTAACATATTATGTTAATTACTAACATATTATGTTAATTACTAACATATTATGCTAATTACTAACATATTATGTTAATTACTAACATATTATGTTAATTACTAACATATTGTGCTAATTACTAACATATCACGTTAATTACTAACATATTATGCTAATTACTAACATATTATGCTAATTACTAACATTATGCTAATTACTAACATATTATGCTAATTACTAACATATTATGCTAATTACTAACATATTATGTTAATTACTAACATTATGCTAATTACTAACATATTACACTAACTAGAAATCCGTGTACGTAACACCCTCGCTCGATGGATGGTTCAATAACACAAGTGCAACACTAAATATGTCAAATATAACATACATAGTTTGACGCTAGTGTAGTTTCAAACGTTTTTTGAACGTAACTTTAAAAGTTGCTGTCCATGACACAAGGTTAGGATCCCTATTTATACCCTCATAGAACTGATGATAACAGATAACGTCTCTGACGGTACCGCACATTATTGGTAATAATTTTGGAATTTTCACACGAAATCTCATGGTTAGTCCGTCAAAGTAACTTTTAAAGTTTCCTTCAAAAAACTTTCGAAGCCAGAGTAGCATCAAACTATGTCTGATTTATCACCTGGTTGCGTTGGGCATTATTTAATGTCAAATATATATAAATACATAAAACGTCGAAACACAGAAATAATGTCGAAGCAAATAAATAAATGTCGAAACACAGAAATATATGTCGGGACAAAAATAAACGAGTCGTTTTGACTTTTGGACTACAAATCCATTGTATTTGCTTTTAGTATTTGACTTAGGCGTAGTAGCCCAATTGTGTTTGAGGGTCAAATAAACTCCATATTTTTATGATTTAGCTTGAAATTTCCCGAAAACGGCCGAAATTTCCTGAAAAAATTCCCGAATTCCCCCCAATTCAGATGGGGCCCAATCTAATTAACAATTAGAACATGGTCTCACACACTGATCAGACAAGCAGAGCTCAGTATTTCAGTGGTCTATATTCCATAAACTGTCTGAATTGCTGTAAGATATACTTATTAGTATACTCTATATAGAGCATACTAATAAGGCTTTTGAAACAAAGGAAAACAAAGCGTCATTAGTATTCTTTATATAGAGCATACTAATGACTATATGGAGCACACGAACAAAGAAATTCTTCGTGTGTGTGACCATGTTCTAAGACGGATAGACAATGATCACTTCGGATAGACAATGTTCAGTGGGATACAGACCCCCTCGAATTAGTTAGACGGCCACTCGGGCCTACGGCCCTTCTAACTAATTCTCGGGAGTCTATATCCCACTGAACACACGTGATCATTGTCTATCCTATACTTAGACAACGAGTCCACATTGTCTATGAGGACAATTAGGACGAGTTGTCTTATTGTTTTGGTAGAAACAAATTAATGGACTATTACAAATCATGCATTCTCCAAAAAATTCATCTGAAACCTCCCCAAAACGAGAGTTTTCTGCCATTGTTTTGAGCGCGTTTCGCAATCACGGTCTATCACGAATAGACAACGGTTGAGTAGCCAATCAGAATGCAGCATTTGTAATGGACCATGGTCAGTTTCTACTAATTGTCGATATATATCGAGTAGCGGTAGTGTTTCGTTTTTCGAAATAATGTTGAAGAAATAACGAACATAGTTAATAAGTCTACTAAATATAAGTCTACTAAAACAATTAGATGATTCGCTTTCAATTTCACCTCATAAATTTCGAGCTCATAATCTAATTGTTATATATATATAGTTTACTTAACAATACGTACATTAATATATTCAAAACACGATATTCAACAATACAATACAATACAATACAATACAATATAATACAATACAATACGATATAATACAATACAATACAATACAATACGATATAATACGATACAATACAATACGATACTCAACAATAGTACAATATAATACAATACAATACAATGTTACAATCCTCAACCATATAATATAATATAATAATATAATATATAATATAATATAATATAATATAATATAATATAATATAATATAATATAATATAATATAAGGTAGTAAACGTCAGTATTTCGTCACTAAAAATCTTGGCAGTTTACCACCTTTACCGTCTACGCAGCACTCTACTTTAATATAATATAATATAATAGAACACAATATAATTGTAGTACAGTAAGACATGTAACGCCATAACTACACTTGTAAAATTTATTAATAATTCATGAAGAAAATTCAAATGAAATTAATATTTAATCAATATTTGTAAATACAGATAAAACATTGATTAATAAAACATCAATGTTATATCAAAGTTAACTTGCTCAAATTGAGCTTTTTCGGAGTTAAAATAATTTGTTTGTAACGTTTCTACAACTTCCAAACTAAGTATGCATCATATATTCTATTCATTTTACAAGTTCGTTAAAATATTCGCCGCCGATGTTTTAACTACTACTTAAAATACTCAAGTATATTTTAAAACACGAGCAGTATAGTTTTAAACCCGATAAAACACTGCTGTGAGTGCATCTAAATAACCATGTTTACCAACTATTTCAGTGACTAAGCCATTTTTGCCGAGAAAATCGAAGGAAAATTATATATAAATCAGGACGAAATACTCCGTCATGCCACTGATTTCCTTTGTCTTTTCTCATGAATTATTAATGAGTTTTAGATAAAGAAATATGACCTTTTATATTAATATAATTAATATTTAATAAATATTTGTAAATCGGTAAGAGAATCGTCCTGATACATCCACTTTTCGTATAATTGTCTCAGTTAAAACAACTTATATATCTTTAAGATACTTGATAGACATGAACACTTATATGCATTCGTTTCATAAGTAATATAGAATATTAGCATCCGATCTTTATCTTTATCGCTCGCCTTTGGCACGAGTTTGTACGGGAGGAAGGTTTGGATTCGAGTTTGGATTCGAGTTGGAGTTCGAGTTGAAGTTCGAGTTTAAAATTTGAAATTCATTGTGAAGAATTTCCAACTGACATTCGTTTGAATTGGACAATATTTCGACATTGGCACTGAGACAAAGTGAAGCGGTCAATGGCGATTTGTGATATGTGATACAGGTTTTTACTAAGAGTATGCATGTTTACGTAACATAATAGGCACGTATGTTATGTACTTGGACGCGGTAATTCCAAATCTGTTTTTAGAATTGAAATCGAGTAAATATTGGGCGAAATAACGTTCAAAATCTGCGACGATCGAACGGCCTTTTGCAATTAGTGGACCATGGATGGGGAAAATTCCGCAGGGGTTAAGGATGGAATAGGCGGGCGAGGGGTTATTGCGGAACGTATTTCTAGTGTAACATTAATCAACTGACAAAAATATAGCATAAGTGCATACTTACAAAAAAGTAAGTTAAGGCTTAGCTTAAAAGCAATCAAAATGATGAGTGATAATGGCGACTTTTGTTTTTGGTATATTAGAAAATGTTTGAGCAAATTAGGAAAAAAGGTGTATGAAACCAGGATGAGCACAAAATACGGTAATAAAGTTTAATATACCTTTGGATTTTGTTTCCAAGTTTTACTTAATACATACTTGGAAATCAGAACTGACCGGAATTACCGAGACAAGTTTAACTCGAACTCGATTCCAAACTCGATGTTTCGGGATTCCCAGTTTGTACACAAGATAAAGATCTGCTGTTCATATTTTATCTATTACTTAATATACTCAATAATTCCTAATGAAAAAAAGTGATGTCTTATAAATTAGTAGTTGTAAATCGGACACAGCATAATCTTAATTTATATAAACGTTTCCTGCTATATTCTCAAAATGGATTAAATCACCAAGATAGTCGGTAAATTTCTGGTTATGTACATTTCATTCCAAACCAGTTTTCTTTTGTTACTTGCCACAAAAAGCCTGTTGTGACATCACATCAGATAACGTTAACAGCAAAAAAGTCCATGAAGATGAAATTTTCGGCTGACAAGATATATTATGATTTTGCTCAGGAAGACCCAAATATTACCAATATGTAAAATTTCCAAACGTGAGATAGGCACTTTAAGTCTATCGTAACCATTACATAAGGCTAAGTCATATACCTCTATTCTCTGCAAATTCAGATGGGACGTGACAAAGTCCAATGATGGCATTCTTGATACGTCTTGATCACGCAGGATAGGCATAGACTCAAATGGAAGATGCTGTATTGCCTAAAAGTAGAATATTTTTGAACAGCTAATTGCAGACAAACCAAGTATCTTCCAAGTTGTAGTGAATGTGGGAGTCTAGTGTAGTCTAGTGTAGTCTAGTGTAGTCTAGTGTAGTCTATATAAAAAAACCCAACTAGGAGTTGTTATCAGAAGTGAAATGCTACCTCTGGACTGACGCAGGAGCAGTGATACGAGGTTGGAGCAGTGTTCAGGATCAACCAGCAGAATGATGCTAGAAATTTCTATTGCTAGAGCATATGTAGCCCAGACACACATTGCGAGTATGAATAAATATATAGTTATATAATTCATTTATTTCCCGCATAAAAAATGCATACTGTTAGCCTGTAATTGTTCTTATCTTCTTTCATAACACAATATATTCTATATGACTTGTTTGTAGACCATTTAAGCTTAGCAGACTATAGCAGCACCACATATCAAGAGCTACATATCAAGACGATCATATAGCCTTGTAATATTAAAATAACATACGGTAATCATGACGCGTTTATAATGTCAAAACTCAATGTTTGAACGCCATACATCTAACTCGAACAACATTTACTCGAAAGAGCAGCCTCGCGAAGTTATAAATTTTCCATGATCAAGCGACACTTTTGCCAAATCGAACTTCACGTTTGTAATATTTGCTGGCGGTCGTGCGGTCATATTTCAAATCGAACAAACAAATCGGCAGTTCATAAGCAAGCGAAAACAGACAAAACAGCGGAGTCGATTTTAGTGTCAACTATTCGATTCCCAGTAAATAAATAACTGGTTAGTATTTCTCGTTATTCTTACCGTGAAAGCAGCTGAGAAGCAATCTTTCTGTAGTTTGGGAAGACTAGTTTCCCTAGTAAGTGCATATAGTACATATATAGTACATATATATATATATATATATATATATATATATATATATATATATATATATATATATATATATATATATATATATATATATATATATATATATATATATATATATATATATATATATATATATATATATATATATATATATATATATATATATATATATAACATATATATATATATATATATATATATATATATATATATATATATATATATATATATATATATATATATATATATATATATATATATATTCTTAAAACTGAAACACCGGATTTCAGTTTTAAGAAATTTATATTGCTCTGCTGAATATTCACAGTATTGAGCACTCTAAATCTACTACAAACAAATAAATATTGTATATATATATATATATATATATATATATATATATATATATATTAATTGATAATTGATATGAGAGAGGATTTAAATATAGTCAAATACGTATATGGAAAAAGTGACTGCCCCAACCGGGAATCGAACCCTGGTCTCCGAATCAACGTTTCGGCGCTCTGACCTTTGGAACTTTTTCCATATACGTATTTGACTATATTTAAATCCTCTCTCATATCAATTATTATTCTTAAGCCCTCTGTATACAAGAAGTCGTGTATTGATAACAGCAATTTGTAATTGTTGAAGTTTTTATCCTGTTTTTAAATATTCGTAATAAATAAATAAATAAATAAATCGCTTCGCTACTTTGGGAAGTGCGCTCGGGAGGCCTTGCACCACGCTATGGTTAGATGCGATGTCTGCTGTTGGTGTTTAAGTGAAAGCGGCGAATTAATACGTATATGGAGAAATCACTGACTGTTCTGACCGTGTCTCATTAGCTCAAAGGTCAGAGCGCCGAAACGTTGATTCGGAGACCAGGGTTCGATTCCCGGTTGGGGCAGTCACTTTTTCCATATACGTATTTGAATATATATATATATATACCAACCAGAATCAAGCTAGCTAACCACCTTCTCGAACAATTGGCCCCGTTGCGAGTCATGAAAATGTGTATACAAACCTTATCTAAGATCAAAACAAGTGGACCTTTTGATACAGTATTCATGTTTCTATAAGAATTAAAACGACTTTTTATATCATTCAAAAAGTTATCAATATTAATAAGAAACGTATTTATTATTAACAACTTATTGACTGAGCGTGATGTCTGTGTAGTGAAATAACGGAACCAACATTTTTACTACGGACCGAGGTTCGTGCAAAAAATGGAGGTCCGATATTTCTCTGAACAGATATATAACCTCAATAACGAGAACTTTTCAGCAGTCATATTAAACCACGATCTTCCAAGTGTTACTTAAACAAGTTTATGCTGGTTGGGAGTACACGAATATTGAGCGTGATTCGATCCATCGAAATTCAAGGAAATAATGATCATCTTGAACGTGTTCATACTTTTAAACACCTAGGAATTACTATTAATGAGCAATTGGACTGGGGTTATCATATTGATTACCTTTAAGAGAAAGTGTTTTCAAGACTTGGCATTCTTAGAAGAATAAGACACCTTCTTCCAATTAAAACCAGAAAGCTGGTTTATAACTCGCTTATCATACCGATAGATGTAATCGAGACAGATGTAATAACGTTTTAACTCTTTCTTGTCCGGCCCAGTCAAAAGGGGCCATAGAAGACCCCGAAAACACGGCACACGGTAACGCAAGATTAAAAATTGAAATTCGACAAGCGCCAGGGACATGAGATCCAACCTGATTTATGATAATTATGCTAATTTATATTAACATAATGTGTCGTGTTCGGAAAATTCAAAAGCATTGGTAACGGCCGGTTTATTGGGCTTTCAGAAAAGGTGTAGGTTTCGCAACAGTTATGGATATTTCCAGAGATATCAATAGAACAAAGAGGTAGTTCAATTTTGGATGTTTTTCAGCCGGACAGGAAAGAGTTAATGGACAAATTACAAGTTCTCCAGCATAAAGCATGCAATTGAAAGTAATTCTTGATCGTTCTCTATTTTCGTCTGCATCTCAAGCTCATAATTAAGATTTACACTGGAAAAATATTGTTAATAGACGAACCTTTAATTATAATTTACTTGTTTTTAAATCTTTTAATAATCTGAGCATAACTTTAATGTTTCAAGTGGTGAAGATGTATATAACATGATACTAGGTATGCACATAATTTTAGAAAGCCTGTATTTAAGACGAATCCCAGAAAGCAACGTTCTTTTGTGCTGTTCATAGATGAATGGAATAAGTTAACTGATAATATAAATAATTTCAGGAGTTTAACAGATTTTAAGACTGGTTTGAAGAAATATCAAACTTTGTAAATTTGATTAATTAGTATAACTTATTTTTTACTTCTATTTATGAACATTAATATATATTTATTTAACCAATTGTAATCTTGGGGACCCTCCTGGAAAGCACCTTTGGTGAGTGAGGTCTTTTCCTCTTTAAATATTGATTAAATGAAATGAAAAAATGTATTTATTAGATTCGCTTTCTTGTTTAGTTTTCAAAGTAATGATGAACAGCTTTTATGTCATTTGTAGTTTATTTTACGGTGTTCGTACTTTGTAATTTTTCCTTTACTGCACGACTGTGTAATTTATATGTATACCTTCGAATTTGTCAAAGTCTGACTGACAGAATTCGTTTTCTGATTGTTTTTTTGTCACTCAAGATTTTAATTAATTGAGAGAGAAAATAACAATGAGCAAACAAGCTGCTATAATCAAGTTGCACGATAAACAAATGTTCTTTATCCAGATGCAGTTTTGAAAAATGGAATATCAAGTTCATTGTTGTTCCTAGTATGGAGATCATGTACAGTCGATCGTCTCTTAAATTTCTTGCACAGCTACTCTGGAGCTAAATTGTATTCGCATCGAAAACTCATAACCAAATCTCTAAAGTGTAAACATATATATATATATATATATATATATATATATATATATATATATATAATATATATATATATATATATATATATATATATATATATATATATATATATATATATATATATATATATATATATATATATATATAGTTCAGCACTAATTATAAACAAGCCTTAAAATAATAACAAACAATGATATAGTGTACCTTTCCACGTTGTCGGCAAAGAACTGCTTTAAAACTTGGCAAAACTAAGAGACCACAAAATTGGAAAAATAAGTTCATAATTTAAAATTTTATGCAAATGAAAAATCGTCTTTAATTGATTTCAATTTGCCGTGATCTAGATAGGAGCAATAGCGTAGCGTGCGGCTGCTATTAATGGCTCAAAATGCGGACAAACAAATTAACCAAATTTGACTCACAAATGACTGCAAATGAGCTATTTTCTTTTGTTATGGCTGCAAGAATTATGGGTAAATGCGGACAAACATGGATACTGACGTCATCTCGACGGAGTGTTATTGAACTTTATGACGTCATTATTTGAGTAAAAATCAATTTTCGTTTATATTTGAGGAAGTGTCACTTGAACATTGGCGAAATGTAACAGTATAATAGGGAGGTTTAGATTCAGTACGAGTACTTTTGGCGGGAAAAACTCGTACACAACACACTCGTCCACAACGACTTTTAACTGAAATCTCGCACCGTTCAGCACGAGTTTAAATCAGCTCAGAATATATATCATTACTCGGAATTTTTCAGCAATGGTCCACAGCATGTCCCAAAGAGAACATTTTATCTGGAAGGCAGGGCATTATTATAGCATGAACGTTGTTTTGTTACGAGGCGAAGGCTAAAAGGGATGACTCAAAAGGACCATCCCATTTTCAAGAACGAGACTAATCCTAATCTCAATCCTAACCCTAAACTTGATCCTAACCTTAAAGTGCGACTGACCCCAAAAATGATAAGGCTATGTTTGAAAGAGCACTTAAAATGATGAAGAATAGCTTGAACAGTTCTTCGATATCTATTTTCGTTCTCGAGCTATTCAGTTATATGTGATATGTTAATGAGGCACATGATGACGTCAAAGCAGGCAAACAACATTGTGGCAATTCTAAAATTCGTGTATATCTTCAAAGTTATCCAATGAAATTAATTGAAACTTTGCCCGTGAATGCATACTACCAAACTAAAGAACATGGTTCAAGTTGTGTTGTCACCATAGCAACAGATTAGCTTCCAAACCTCTCCGTTACCATACAGAAGTCTTCATTTTCTTCCATTGCAAGCAACGTTTTCGAATTCAAACTTGGGTATATTGCATTGGAAAAGTTATTGAAAAAGTTATTGAGAACTGCCAATTTCAACATGTTCTGCACATGAGAGAAAACAAATTATTTTGTTTTAGAAACTAAGAGGTCTGAAAACTAATCTGTTACTATGGTGATAACATAACTTGAACCATGTTCTTTAGTTTGGTAGTATGCATCCATGTGCAAAGTTTCAATTAATTTCATTGGATAACTTTGAAGATATACACGAATTTTAGAATTGCCACAATGTTGTTTGCCTGCTTTGACGTCATCATGTGCCTCATTAACATATCACATATAACTGAATAGATCGAGAACGAAAATAGATATCGAAGAACTGTTAAAGCTATTCTTCATCATTTTAAGTGCTCTTTCAAACATAGCCTTATCATTTTTGGGGTCAGTTGCACTTTAAACCTAAGCCTAACCGTACCACCATATCCTAAACAAAATAAAATAAAGACCAGACAAAAACAGAAAGATCATTTTGAACCATCCCTGCCATTTCCTTTGTACGACAACTGTTAGTTATTGACAATAACTTTGATCTTCCAAATCGAGGAATTAGGTCACTGCAACCTCGTACCCAGGGCATTTTGCCCGCGGAGGCAAAATGTCCTGGGAACAAGGTTGAGGTCACTGTACCGACAAGGGTAGACAAGTCTCTGAAGAAGCATGCATAAATTCCATTTGGGCAGCAGAACTTATCAGCGAGCCTCGTCACATTCTTCAACTAGCAACATGAACCCAGGTTCATCAACTAAGTCGTTGGATTATCAAGTTACAGCACACAAAAGTAACTCTTCTCTATTCGCCATGTTTGTTTGTTTATTGACTCGTACTCGTAATCTATTTAAACATAACGATGCTGAAGTCTCTCCAATAGAACGGTGTGGTCAATGGTGTCAAACGCAGATGATGTCCAACAGTACCAACACTACTTCCTGATTTTCATCAAGTGCATTAAGGATGTCATTGAAAACACGCAGAACTGCTGTCTCTGTGCTATGAAAAAGTCTATAAGCAGATTGCATTTTTGCAAGGAGGTTATTCTCAATAAGATAGTCTGTTGTCTGTCTGGCAGCAATCCGCTCTAATACTTTTGACAAGAAAGCCACGTTAGTAATAGGTCTATAGTTAGGGAATTGCTCTTTATCACTAGTAGGTTTTTTAATAGATGGGCAGATGAGACCTTTCTTAAGTGAAAGAGGAAATACTCCTGTGGACAAAGATGAATTGATAATGTCAGTAATTGGGGCAGCTAACACGTCAAGAGATTCCTTTAGCAGATGTGTAGGTACAGGATCTAAGGCACAGGACTTAGACGAGTACTATTTGATAGTGTTACAGACAAAGCTTTCAGATACAGCAGTAAATTCACTGAGTGAGCTTTTACAACAAGGAGAGGCAACTGCTATAGATAGCTTCTTAACTGACTCATGTGTACTACTGTAGTAAGTTTATCTCGAAGTAACTGAATCTTAGTTGAAAAATAACAACTAAAAGCATCAGCCAGGTCATACGAAGAATCATGTGATGGCAATGCCCTCAATCTCGGAACATGCCCTCAATCATGTGAAATAGCTGATTCTGATCAGAGTTAGATATCTTTGCCTTATAATATTCTGTTTTTTCAAAATCAATTGCCTTTGCGTATATACGACATTGTTCCTTGTACAATTGATGATGAACCTGAAGGCGTGTAGAGAGAAATTTACGCTCAAACTGTCGTTTTTGTTTCTTCATAACTCTTAAACTATCATTAAACCATGGAGCATTTGGGCGTAGGGTAATTGAGCGTGTACGTTTGGGTGCATGTTTGTCCAAAAGCTCAGACAATACACAATTGAACTGTTCAGTAGCAGTATTTACATCAGATACGGACGAACAAATTAATTGTAGACACTTTAAGGGAACAGAATACTGGAGATATTGTATGTATTAAGGCCAGTTTATACACACTGCGATTAATTAATCGGACCGATTACATATCCTGGTAAATGTTATATACTCACGAAAGCATTTGTGATCAAATGTCAAAATATTATAATAGAGATAAGTGATTCTTAGGCGTAATCCACTACATAACATGCACTAGGATAAGAAGTCTGCCTGATTCGGTAAGGAAAGAAAATCGAAAGTTGCCGCCTTATTTTAGGCATCATTTGACTTTGAAAGGGGAACTGTACTCAAAAAAGGCTCAAAGGTGATGTACAGCGGTGGTTTTCTTTTCAATTTTGACGTCATTGAGTGCTTGTCTTTTGTTGCTTGTACTGAATGACTTCAAAATTAAAAATAAACCACCGCTGTACATCGAACCTGAGACGTCAAGCCGGAACTCCAGAATGACACAAAATGGCGGCATCTAGAAGCATAAAATACGAGATTCTCTTGAGATAGTTTTACGTTATATGCTTTAGTACAAGAGCATATACCGTAAAACCGTTAACATTTCTAAACATTATACTTAAAGGCCTTTATTTTTTGGGTACACTTCCCCTTTAAGTTCCCGAATACGCAGTAACCTCCATCTCTGAAAATACTTTTTCTTATACAAAGTGACTTGGAATTAAAAGAATGAGAAAAACACAGGTAAGACAATGTTAAAAATAAATTGAATAATAAAACAATTATCGAACACGGTTATCGCAAAATATCGTGATTTGTCAGTGTCTCGCAGATCAATTATTTCCAACTTCATTCAATATCGGCAAATAATTGATCTGCTCGCCACTGACAAATCACGATATTTCGCTCAACCTCGTCCAATAATTGTCAATTATAATATAGAAATCCACTAGATACGAGTTATTCTGCAATCTGATTGGTTCTTAGACTAGCTAGATATCTGCTCATATCCTATTACAAATGAAAAAACAAAATGGCGGAATGTTTTGCTAAAAGTAAGAGAGCAAGAAGTCAGGTATTTGCTTGAAAAATACCTAAAAATACCACATGTGTCTATATTATGTAATAATAATAATAATAATAATAATAATAATAATAAAATAATAATCATCTTTATTTAAGAAGGGTAACTCCATCAGTGGTACACTGTTCTCCCTGGAGGCCCTTCATACTTCTAAAATATAATATGCAAAAATTATTTAAATCCTAATGGCCTATGTATAGTCAAATATGACTTCATGCATATAGTAATTCAATAATTACAATATTACACCAACTAAACACTAATAATGCTTCACTTACGAATACTCTAAAATAGTCCAATAGTCTAAAAATATGTCTTTAAATATAAAGATTTAAAAATTTGTAATATTTCACTTTTACGAATGTTCTGCGGTAATGCATTCCAAAGTTTTGTAGCTGAATATCTAAAAGTCCTTTTAAGTTGTTCCGTTCTCGGTTTAGGAAGACAGAAATCCTCTCTATTCCGTGTGTTATGATCATGTCTATCCTTTTGACGAGTTGTATCAACATCGACGCCCTCCAACTGTTGATGAAGACATTAAATGTAAAATAATTATACCATTTGCTCTCGTCATATATCGTTGGCTATATGTTATATGCAGTGTTATATAGCCGACCGGGAACTATGACGTACCTTTGTAATTTGTGCACTGTTTGACTGTCTTCCGGTCAATTCAGCCAATGCGCCGGTCACCTCAGACGACTTAAGATACGGATAACACTCAATCAAAACCTGCAGGAAATTTGAAGAGATCAACAAACAGTGTGTTTACCATCGCTCAATCTAAAATACACCGATACCATAGCCTGGGTAATACCATGATCGCCTCGGATTCTTTTGTTCTCTCCGGGAATTTAATCGCTAATTTCCCTCATTGCTCATGCAAGAGGGACATTTTGCCATTGTCTTCTAAATTTCCCTCATTCCTACGATATGCATGCGGGAAATTTAGTAGAACACAAAGGATTTCGTTGTCTACTCATTTTCCCGTGCATGTGAATGAGGGAAAATTAGAAGACAAACAAATCCTTTGTTTTCCACTAAATTTCCCGCTTGCATATCATATCCAGACGGGAATCTTATAAGACAAAGGACTCTGCCTCCAACCACGGGCTACATAAGGTTCTCAAAGTTTTCCTCGGCGATCATAATATTACAAACTGATACCATGACTTGTCGGGAAATTAGCAATTAAATTGCCCTTCGCCTCGGGAAGATTTGTAAAAGTCCTCGGGCTTCGCCCTCGGACTTTCACAAATCTTCCCTCGGCGGCGGGCAATTTAATCGCTAATTTCCCTCAAGTCATGGTATTACTAATAATAATAGAACTATGATATTTTGCGCAAAAAACACCAATAAATATCAGAATATATGACAACAAAATTATCGGTATAGGTAGCAAGTAGAAATCTACTAAAAGCACGGTGTAAAATTTGTTATACAATATTATTATGTGGCTCAGCTCGTTTACAGGTCTGTACACAAAATAAGGCACGCTGATTGGTTGATGAAAATCCGGAATAAGCCGGATAGGTAAATTTTAGCAGGAAAATTTCTGAGTTGATTTGAATGAAAATCAAAGTGAGCTGGGCATCTTCATTGAAAAATACTAAGCAATAAAATGCACTCTTTAAAATCATCCATCTAAAAGCACGGCGAATAAATGTCTATTTCAGAATCATCCTCAGGGTAATATGAAAATTTATCGACATGATTAATCTACACTACCGATCAGTCGACGGAAAATTGTTGACTCGAGTGCGATTTGAACTCGCACCTTCGGGATTCCGGTCCGCTGCTCTACTAGTTTACCTACCGCGTCAACTGGGAACAGTGTGCTCATTTTGTACACGAAATATTTTCGCGACATCTTAACGTTTAAGATCATCTGTAAGGATGTGTAGTGTTTCAATTCTATTTCAAAATCATCTTCAGGGTAACATATCGATTAATTTTCATTACACTGCACGCATTCGCTGGTAACAGTATACCTCCAACAATTGCTCGTTTTCCACTGGTGCTCCAAAGATTTCCAAGGCCTTTATTTGAAGTTCTGCAAGTTCTGATTTCAGTTGCGAAATATTTTCTTCACCAAGAACACAACCGCTGAGTATGCCACGCCATTTCCCAAACCAAGTATCTTCCAACTGTTGTACAAGTCTCTGTGAAAATATTTCATGTCATTTGTTTATTAAGTCTCTAGAACGAAAAAATCGTTTTTCCATATTCTAGCTTGTGCCGCGTTTGACTACCAACTTGTGATGACTTGCGTTAGCTTGAGACTAATTTTAGCTTGCTCAAATTTCACCGCAAGTTTCTTTCAACTTGCCAGCACTTGCGAGTCGTTTGAATACAAATTCGTGCTCGGTCACCATGTAAACTGTTCAAGCACGGGAGTTTTGGTATCAAAGTTTAATATGGCCGCGGAAGAAGTCGAAATTAAGTTGAACAAGACGCCCGCTAGGCGTTAACTCGGGCTACTTGAGTTAGTGGCTTGTTGAAAGACATTGTAGGCAAATTCAGCGATTTGAATTCAATATACACAAATCTATAGACCTTATTCAAAAATGGCCGCCGAATTAGTATTCTTTTATATGCATATAAATTGGCCCTTATGACCTACAGTATAGTTTTAAAGAAAGAATCCTTTTCAATTTTGTACATGAAAACGAGTTCATAAGGGTCAATTTATATGCATATAAAAGAATACTAATTGGGGGGCGATTTTTTACTAAGGTCTATATTTGTAGGTACAATGTTACATGTAATGATACTGATACACCTGTCAGTGCAGGGGTGATTAAATTTTCCATCATTGCAAACCCATAACACAGTGTTGGCCAACGGCTTTGATTTTATATGATGGTGAGTTGGCTCAGCACCAAATGAGCCATCCTGTTTGCTGACCTAATCCAGTTCTAGCCAACAGGGTCAGCCTGGCAAGCAAGCCGGCCTTTGCTCATGTAATAACAATTCATATGGTCAGTCCGGCTAACAGGTTCAGTTTGAGCAAGCATTAAATCAGTTAATCTTTTTCTCGGTGTATAAGGCATAGCAGTAAATCAAACCATTTAACTGGCAGTAGCAAGGTGTCATAAGCTATTATAAACAGTTTAAAGAAATGTAATTCAAAATCATTATTTCTTTGAAGTTATATAACATTTTGAGCCAGTAAACATATTCATAATTTTAGCATATTTATTATTTGAGAGGCTTTATATACTAGTGACTAGTCCAGTGGGCCGGCCAGCTAGCTAATTGTAATATAAAGACAGATTACTGCATTTGTTAACTATGTTACTGTCTCGGTTAAGCGAGCCAACTTGCTTTCCATGGGTGTCAGAGATTTATATACTGTGTGTTCATTTGTAAGCATTCACATATAATAATATGAACAATCGATACAAACTTACTGATAACCCAGAATATTTTGGAGCTCCATTTTAAGCTTACAGGTAAAATATCAAGTGAAACAAGGTTATTCAATGGCAACATTGCATAGTCATCACTCATCATAGATGAATTGATAACCAGCAAACAATAACAAACTCTTTACTCCTTGATCTTGATAGTTGGTATAGGTGACAGAGATTTATATATCATATAATAATATGAACAATCGGTGCTCCAAAATGTTGTTATCAGTAAGTTTGTACCATTTAAGCTTACAGGTAAAACATCAAGTGAAACAGGGTAAAATTCGAATATAATATATGAAACAATAAACTGTATAGCATCGATTTTATTTGGTATAACATAACAATAAACAATACAGGCAACAAAGCTTGAAGGGCTCCTCGCGAAACGTCAGTATATCGTCACTAAATGCTTGGCAGTTTACCACCTTTTCACTTTGCCATATAAAAATATTACTGTTTATACCTCAGAACAGTTGACATATTTCCATACAGTTATGTTGAGTCTCATATTTCTCGAAATCGTAGACCAACCCATTTCGAAAGCGAGCGGGATTGTGAGCGTATATAAGATCAAGATACTTGCCAGCCACATCAAAGATTTTCAGTGAAGAGCACTCAAAGAAAGGTGATCAGATGAGTAAATATTATAATTACAATGGCGCATGAATATATGCAGTGTTTTCAGTTTCGCAAAGGTGAAAAGCCTGGGTACGAGGTTAATCGGGATGCGGGGGGCAAAACATTTTTGGGATCCGTTAACTGCGCATGTGTAGTAATCCCACATTCATAATCTCGCTCACTAGTCTATATTAATTTAGTCAACAATGATGCAATAATTGCCATTTCACGACATTGCCAAAATAAAAATAATAAAAATAAACAGAGCCCTTTCTTAGACTCGTGCTCTCCCCCCAGGGGGGGGAGGCCCGAGTAATAAAACGAAAGCGGCAACGCCAAATGAAAAAAAGTCGGAGATGGTCAAACTCGGAGATACAAAAGTTCAAATAGAGGAATACAAAGCAAGACCGTGTCTTTGGAACGCCATTTCATATACTCTAGTCATCTTATCTTGAACAGGAAGCCCTGTAAGTACCATAGAAAGAGATTTTGTCCCTGAAGAGATTTTGTCCCTGATGACGTCTTTAAGAGCTATTCTCGGTCAAAATATTAAGAAAAAATCAAAGAAAAACAGGGCAAGGAACTGATGAGCATTTTACACCCAAATGGTGGGTTTTGGGGGACCAGTTACAATCCTTCGTCCCTTCCATAGAATCAAGAAAAAGCCGGGATACTTCAGGGCTAGAAAGTAAAGAAAGTAATGAAGACAACCCGACGGAAGCTGTTGCTGGCCCAATAACATGGGAACTAGCGGAAGTGCAGAACTTGCAACGACAGCTTGTCCCGCTGTTTGCCTAATGACATCGCAAGTCAGCGCAAATCATCACAAGTTACTTGTGGTAACTTGCGTTCTCGTTTGATCCTTGCTTTACCGCGCGACTTTAACAATACCTCAAGTTGAGCATCAATCTGCCGTCGTCTGTTCCACCATTCACGTTGACTTTTCAACTCCATACTTTGAGCACTTTCGCGAAGAATTTCCGAAAAGTCGTTGGAAATATTTTGACGGAATATCGTAGACAAATCTCGAACAACAGAATCGCCAAACTATAGAAACAAAACATGTTTTAGAAGTTGTGAAGCATGCAAGCAGTGTTTTACTATTAAGGACTGAGCTATTGACGTGGGACAAAAGTGGGAGGCGTGAGTTTTGTCCCGAGTTAATATGAAATGGTTTTTAAAGAACATTGGCAACATATAAATAACTACTTTTTATATCAAAGTATATGACTTAGTCAGTCGGAATATAGTGTAGTTTGACGCTATGAAAATGCTAGTAACACATTTTAAAAGTTGAATAAACCATCTAAAAACGCCATCTAAAAACGCCATTTTGAACGTGACGCCATGTGCTGGTAAGCGTTGTATTTCTCACGGTTGTGCTACAACTGGTCAATACACGGCTCTACGATAGGTGGTTGTAATAGCAATTACAAAAAGAAGCATAATTTCTTTGCATTTCCGCCAACATTGACCACTTTACCCAGCACATGACATCATAGGTCATTTGGCAGGAGAACCCTAATTCATCTTTAATACACATATTTATTATATGGCTTGGTTCTACAATCTGATTGGTTGCTGAGCAGTCTTTACAAACCAGTAAATACTGGTCATTACAAAACAACTGAAAAGTTTTAAAAAATTGCGAAAAAATTGAGATGTGAGAAATTTAAAAGAACCAATCCATATGAATAAAAACCTTATTAACCTCGTTTGGCCAGTCTTTGTATAGGAAATAACACGGTTCGAGAAGAATTACAACACATCCGGGATGTTTGGATTATCCCGCTTGGTAGTAAAATTTAGGGGTATTTAGGAACGCGTAAAATTGATTGAAAAGGTATTAAAAGGAAATAACACTTGTTCTCGAAGAATTAATTAAAAATCGCACTTGTGTTTATTTCGCCAAACACGCGTGCGATTTTTCATTAATTCTTCTCGAATGAGAAAATTGATTGAAATGGTATTAACGGTAAAATTATCCTGCCTTTGGTCTTACCTCGCTCCTTCGTCGCTCGGTCTGCGTGCAGGATAATTTTGCCTTTTGCCGTAACGATCTCCCGCTCGGCAATAAGTCTTTAATAGTTTAATGTTGTAAAAATGCTCGTAACGCGTATTAAATGTTTATTAAGATTATCTACCAAATAACATGTGATGCCATGTGCTGGGTAAAGTTGGCGGAAATGCAAAGAAATTAACTCTTTCCTGTCGGCCCAGTCAAAATGGGTCGTACAAGACCCATGAAGCCGTGAATTAAAAAACACGGCACACGGTAACGCAATATTAAAAATTGAAAATTGAGAAGCGCCAGGCACACGAAATCCACTCACACGCCAAGTTCGATTTGATTTCATAAAAAACTCTGCGATTGGTAGCATTTTGAATTTTCACGATGCTATACGCGGGCGTGCAAGATAGGCTTTTCTAGAAAAATGAAAATTTTCAACCGAATTTATGATAATTAGATTTTAATGAAATGTTAATCTGAGTAGCAGCTAAAAGCTGAAATATACAGAAGTAATTACATGCAATATTTTAGAACACGGTAAAGGACTCTTAATAACATATACTACATGAAAAATTTTAAAACTACATAATACCATATGTTAATACCATGCGAAATTTAAATATCGCTAAAAAGTCTAAATATTAAGATAATGAGTCATTCATTATAAGCTAAAATACTTGAAGGTAAAAATGAGTTTCGAAGTCTATTTGTTTTACAGTCAATTAAATTGACATGGTTATTATTACGAAGAGTATAATTGACTAAGTTCTCACGTCTATCAGGAACGAGTTCGTGCAACTTGTGTTTGGGGTGAAGAAGTTTTTTGAAATATGACATACATATATAATTTCTTCTTTGACTAAGTGATTGAATGCCATTAAGTTTCATAACTTCCCGATACGATAGATCGGGATATATTGTTCGTAAGGCGCGTTTTTGAATTTTTTCAACTTCTTCTTTTAAATAATCTGGAGCACCGTCATTCCAAACCTGGCATGCGTATTCAAGGATAGGCCGTATACATGTAAAAAATACTTGGATTAGAGAGTACATTTCAACTCCGCTTCGTTTGAGTACTCGGAGAAAGTATAGTCTCTTGATGCTTTTGCGACGATGTATTCAATATGCAAGTTCCAATGAAGGTCAGACGAGAAAAAAAGACCAAGGACTTTTGCTGACGAAACCCGGGAAATACAATGTTCTCCAACAAACAGTGGACGAAGGTTCGGAGTATCTTTAGCAAACGAAATGATCAACTCCTTACATTTGGCGTGGTTAAGTACCATATCATTCTCTGTACACCATTTCTCAATATCGTCGATAACAGTTTGTAAATGGCTTTGTTTACCTTTAATAATTGTTTGCGAAAGACTGGTATCGTCAACATATTTCCATCGGTTGTTGTAAGTGACGGCTAAGTCGTTGACCATAATGAGGAAAAGAAGCAGGCCGAGAATTGTACCCTGCGGTACGCCACCATTTACAAATTTCCAATCAGATAACACAGGCCCCAACTTCACCCTCTGTCTTCTTTGCATGAGAAAGTCAATCACCCAATTAATTAAAGAATTATCAATGCCAAGTAATCGCATCTTTTTTATGAGTATTTGATGGTTAATTCTATCAAATGCCTTGCTAAAATCTAATAGTAATAATAATAATAATAATAAATTAATTAAAATAATAAAATTAATAATTAAATAAATTAAATTAAATTAAAATAAATTAATAATTAAAAAAATCTAATAGTAATAATAAATAAATCTAATTCTTTTCTTTGTAAGATGATTCCATCGACCTCAGCAGAATTAAAAACTGCTTTTGAAGAAGAGCCAGCTAAATTTTTTATTGCACTCCACTATTTATAATATATTAACATAATCATGTGTCTTGTTCGGGAAATTTAAAAGCATTGGTACATTTTCTGAAAACTGAATAAACCGGTTTTTATATAGCTTTATATCAATTGAACAATGAAGTGGTTCAGTTTTGGATGATTTTCAGCCACACAGGAAAGCTTCTTCTCATCGTTGATTTTGTAATCGTTTTTACAACCAAAACTGGTCAATGCATGGCTCCACGATAGGTAGCACAACAGTAAGAAATACAACGCTTGCATGTTAGTATAAGAACCAATCAGATTACAGAACAGCTTATATCTGGTGGGTGTCTATATTATAATAAAGACTTATTACCGAGTGTGAAGTCTGTACGGGAAAGTATTTGCCTGAGGTTTTCGTAGAGACCGAGCAACGAAGGAGCGAGATTTGTGCGATAATACCGAAGGCAAATACTTTCCAGTGTACAGACCGAGCAAACGAGGATAATAAAGTATTTATTATATGGCTTTTGGTTAATTTGTTTTCTGTTTTAACACTGTTTTCGTCTTCAGCTTCTTCAGATGCTGCCGTTTATCTTACCTCTTCACTATAGTTTTCGCTTCACTTTACATCAGTTAGGAATTAATTTTCTATGCTTTTAGAGGATTAAAAACTTTAAAGAAAATAAATAATTACGTTCCAGCACATTTTATTACCCGGTATTTTCAATGAAGATGCCTAGCTCTCTTTTATTTTAATTCAAATCAACTCAGAAATTTTCCCGTCAAATCTTTCCGATCCGGAAAAAGCGTATTACCCTCGCAGCCTATAGGCTGGGAGGGCAATATGCTTTTTTCCAGACCTTTCAGTAACCAATCAGCGTACGTTATTTGGCGTACAAACTTGAAAACGAGCTCAGCCATATAACGACGAGTATTCGCAAGTAAATGGAGCAATAGTTTGTAGTACTCTCGTGAGTAAATCCACTAAATCGCATGCCCCAGGATGTGAAATCACCGCCCAATCACTGACTATAAACCAGCACTAATACGTACTCGAAACTCTTCCTCCATCTCATCATCGTTGTTCGCCAGCGTCCATTTTAAAACCAAAGGTTTTTTGTTCTTTCTCAAACGAGATACTACAAGGTTCTTAACATTTTCCCTTTCCGATGAAGGTACTACTGATAAGGTGCAAACGGTCAAATCTAAAATATAACAATAAAGACCCAGTTTAGACACGAGAGCAAACGTTTCCGGATTCATAGTGAATACGTTTCGCAGCCGGATTCGTTTTGCCGTTTGCACGAGAATGACAAATCCGAAAACATTTGGCGACGAATTTATGAAGCGGTTTTGCGGTCAAAAAGATATCATTCGTTTTCAGCAAACATTATGTGTTAAAAACACGGCATCCGTGCTTAGTCGACATAATGTGTACACTAGGCGAGTAACATTAGGTGTAAGAATGATATTATATGTACATCAAGGACATTATATGATTAAATGACATTATTTGTGTACGAAAAACATTACTGTATGTGTAATAACAACATTATTTGCGAGAAGGACATTATGAAAGAACGATATCTGGAAAGGGAATCAGGTTGGAATTATAAATTAGCTGGAACTGGTGGAAATTTGGTGGAACTGGAGGGATTTTAAACCTATCATTCCTGGTGGACAAAATGGCAGAAAATCAGGAGAGTAATAACGTTCGAATGTATATAACAAATTTTATTAACGAGACAAGAAGGATTTTAAGTGCGTCAACTTTACGTCCGGACGAAATCCATTTCACGCTGTCCATTTCCTACACTTTTCATTATTATAATATTCTTAATAATTTACCCACATAATATCTCGTTATTAAAATTTGTGATATACATTCGAACGTTATTACTTTCCTGATTTTCTGCCATTTTGTCCACCAGGAATGATAGGTTTAAAATCTCTCTAGTTCCAGCTAATTTATAATTCCAACCTGAACCAAATATAATGTCGTTCTAACACATAATATCGTTCTCACAAACGTTGCTGTTATTACACATAATGTCCCTATGCCCTTGATGTACACATAATGTCATTCTTACACCTAATGTCACTCATTATGCTGTGTTTTTAACACAAAATGTTTGCTGCAAAATGAATGATCTTTTTGACGGAATGAAGGAATATCGTATGAAGCGGCTTTACGGTCAAAAAAGAAAACTTAAAATCTGCCTGCCGCACACGAGAGCATCTTTCTGAGCTCAACCGCCTCGCGAGGCCGTTTGCGCAGCTAGATTCACTCGTGTGCGGACGA
This sequence comes from Chrysogorgia sp. JL179-B06, assembly GCA_035772405.1. Classification (NCBI taxonomy): domain Eukaryota; kingdom Metazoa; phylum Cnidaria; class Anthozoa; order Scleralcyonacea; family Chrysogorgiidae; genus Chrysogorgia; species Chrysogorgia sp. JL179-B06. The sequence goes on from JAYKKM010000142.1 coordinate 1,121,448, forward strand.
TTTGCGTGAGGACTTTAGCTCGCGAGACCGTGAGAAGAATATCTGTCTCCTTGCAAGGAAAAATTCTCAACGTTTGCGGGCATTGTGAGCTACATGCTGAGCTACTGAAATCAAATGGCCAAAAACCCCATAGTTTGTTCACGTGATTCGAGTGATGAAAATGGCGACCACGAGGGCGAATGTAAATGAACTTTTGAAATTGTGAAGAATTGAGCGCATACTTGCTTCTTGTTTCTGAATGACAAAGCCTGCATCATTAAGATTTTATTAAATCTTTCGACGTCTATGTTATAATAAAGTGTGATACAGTCGGAACATCTGCGAGTGTTCAGCGTTTAGCTCTCGAAGGAGATTAGCGTATACGGTATACGCCATGTTGTTGTCGCCTCGGCTCTGAATCCAGCTCATGGTCCACGTTTGTCGACACCCCGCCGCTGTCTTATGACGACGCCGACGTCGCATCGACAACAACATGAGAAAAATAGCAATCCTGCCAAGGTTCACAGTTGGTTCAGTTTTGTTTTTGAGAAAACAGCCTCGTGACGCTCAGCTAGATTAACATTTTCTGAGGATTTGAGCTTGACGATCGTCCATGTATCGACTATCTACTCCAAGCTCGCACATTCACTGCATCAGTGTATATACAACATAAACCAAACATTGCTATAAGTTGTTTTATTAAGCAGATATTGATAAAATTCATTATTTACAGAAAATTTCGTAAGTGAACTTTAAACCTTACCCTTTGCCATTAAATCCATGAAATGGTCGAATCTTTCTTGGATTTCATCATTTGAAACCTTGAAACCAAGGACGTTTTTGATGGTTCTTAACTGCAATAACTTACTAAAGTTCACTCTGTCAGAGTTGTCAAGTGTTACTGAGTCAAATAACTTTACCAGGTCATCTCCATTGCCGCCCTGTGGAACCTTTGAAACAGGAATAAATTGTTGACTGCAACAAAAAAATTCTTTTCAGAGGCACTTTAAAATGAGTGATGTGAAAAGTGTTGTGCTGCCTAGGCAGTGTAGAAATACATATTGAATACTCTAAAAGGTTGGAAGATATTGTGTAGCAGGCTGCCACTGTCAATGGCGAGGAAAACGTGCCCTTTCAAAAAATCTTCTTTCATCTTTTTCAGGATTAAAATGTAGGGACAAAATCTGAATTCGGTAATTTGGGGTTTTTGTCGTCTGGGATTTTGTCGGCGGGTTTTTGGTCATGTGGTTTTTTTTGTCATGGATTCGTATTTGTTTTATTATCATTTCCCAGGACTTGGTTATGCTAGTAATTGAAAATTATACGAAATATTTTAACATGAATGCACAGAACATTTGGAGTGAAACTTTCCCATTGTGCATGTATAAACTAATTACAAATTTACCTCAATTTGCTCAACTGTCAGTTCCTCTTTTACTTTTCTATAGAAAGAAATAAGTCTTCCCTTAATTAAACAATATGATTATTTACAAAATAGGTTGCGGCTTACGCGCGCTGTGAAAGACAGATATTCTCTGTCGCACATAGTAAAACTATATAGCGCAGGTTATTCGCTAAGACCCTGCTCCCGCCGGAAAATCACCGGCTATATGTTCCCCATGTCCAAGCAATATCGTTTTGTTTTTAATGAAAAGCTGCTAAAATTCCATCATAAAAGAAAGGTTGTTTATGGTTGATACTAAAACAATTAGACAACTCGCCCTCGTTGTCTAATTGTTAAATAGAAAACCCAGGCTCGTTGTCTAATTGTTAAATGAAGACACGGAAAATATTTTCTAGTTCTTATAAACTAGCGGCCCTCGGGATAAAATTAACATACAATGATATATCGTGGACAGACCAAGTTCAACTTGAATGTCTATTTCATCTATTATGTTGGTCCATGTTTTTAATTAAAGTGGAACCTCCAGTGTCTCCCGGATACTTCGGGACCGAAGTTTGCTCTCCATTGTTTGTAGGTGTCCGCTGTCTAGAGGTTTTCTATTAATAATTAGTATAATTTCTGAGCTTAAACGAGTTCTGATTGGCTGACTGACCAGTAACTCTGAGACGATAGTCACCGCGTAGAAAAAGTGTTTTGTTGTGACCAGACTGTTTATTCGTTCCAGTCCCCTCTCGGAATCGGCTTTTTGATGTATGGTTTCTAAAACATGACGAAATTTATTTCAAATGGCAACGATACTATTATAAACTTGCGGCTAGATAGAGGAATCACACCTTCCACTTTATAGTAGATTACACCAAGTCCTCAATATACGTTGTAGAGATAAGGTTATAGTAATTAATAATAATAATAATGATAATTTTATTTCTTAAAAATGCGCATTTAAAAATGTTCTCAATGCTCATTACATGAATTTATTAAAAACTAGGAATAATGCTGAGTGAATAAAAATGTTTTAAGATTAGATTTTAAAAATGCAATCGAGGTCACCATCCTCAACTCATTCAGTAAGTTGTTCCAGAGAGCTGGGCCAGCACAACTAAAAGCTCTATCACCATAAGATTTGGTCTTCGATCTAGGCTGATATAATAGGTTCTTAGATGATGATCTTAAACATCGTTTATTCTTAAAGTGCCTATGACACGAAAATTAAGTTTGCCTTATTTGAAAGAACACTTCAAATGACAGAGTAACATCTTCTGTAGTTTTTCGTTTCCATTCTTCGTTCTTGAGATATTTTAGTTTGTATTAAAAGCAAAATGGTATTACGTACACGTGCATGATGACTTATCGGAGAAGGTTATTTATCTTTGCTAATATAAAACCAAATTTAATTTGAATGAAGTATGTGCGTGAGTATTTCCAAAAACATGGAACTTGTAGAATTTCAAGTGATTTTGTGTGATAATAACAAAGATATATAACCTTCTCCGATAAGTCGTTATGCATGTGCACGTCACACCATTGTCATTTGCATATAATACAAACTGAAATATCTCAAGAACGAAGCAAGGAAACGAAAAACTACAAAAGAGTTACTCTGTCATTTTAAGTGTTCTTTCAAATAAGACAAACTTAATTTTCGTGTCATAGGCACTTTAAGCGGTTGAAGAAGTTCTATCTAACAAGCCAAGTTTAAACTTGATACGACTATGTACCGGTAACCAATGGAGTGATTGTAAAATCGGAGTAATGTGGTCCCGGCCCTTGGACCTTGTGACAATTCTCGCTGCAGTATTTTGCACTCGCTGAAGCTTCTTAATCTCGATTGTGGTAAGTCGTAAAGTAGGATGTTACAATGATCAAGGCGAGATGTAATAAATGCGTGTACCAGTTCGGTGGTCGAGGTATTTCCGGAGCTTGCCAATGTTCCTTATAGCAATGTAGGCTGATTTACAAATCGCATTTACGTGACTCTTCATGGAAAGGTTCCTATAAAAAATAACACCAAGCTCGCGTACTTCATTCTTGACACAGATCACATTATCACCAGCAGACACAGTGGGGTAGATGGAGTTGGCCTAGCGTAGGTTGAAAACATGTGAACAATCTCAGTTTTACCATCGTTCAAAAACAATTTATTTTGGACACCAAGATTTAATATCATGGATACAACTCTCCAAACGCTGAACAGCAATAGATGTGTCCGATTCCTTCAGCATGATATATAGTTGAGTATTATCAGCATAAATCATGGCATCCAGTCCATGCGCAGCAATGATATCGTAAGAGCAAAGGTCCCAGCACCGAGCCTTGTGGAACCATGTTGTAACAGCGGGGTTGAGGGCGACATTTTATCACAGTTAGTATATTAATTACAGTTAGTATATTACTATTATCAATATTAGGGTTATTTTTGAGGTTTCCTGTACTTAGCTAATACTAATCAAGATAATACCCCCAATACTAAACCTAATATTAACCCTAATACTAACCCTAATACTAATACCAACCCTAATACTAACCCTAATAGTAACTCTAATGTACTACCACCCCCGTAATTAACAACCTACTTACAGGCTATAACCTAATACTAATATATTGAGGACTTGGTGTAATCTACTATAAATGGAATGTGCCATTCCTCTATTTAGCCGCTAGTCTATTATAACTAATAAATCGTCGAAAGGGCTCAAAAACGTAGCATAAATACATCATGAGGAAGTTGTTTATCGTATAATTATTTGTATTTTTACGTCCGTTTTGATCGTTAGTGTGTTTTTGAAAGCTGTCAAGCGTGAAGAAAACATCGAACATTGGATTTACAAATTATATCTAACACAGTTCAAACTGTCTATTTAAAACTTTGCAATTGGATATTCAGTTCAGGCCTGAAATTATACTAAAACAATTAGTCACCTCAGTCTCGATGATTATCGTTATATTTACCTCGCCGCTTCACGGCTCGGTAAATATCCACCGATAATCACCTTGACTTCAGTGACTAATTGTTAAATAATTATTTCAGTGTCCGTTATATAGTGTCTGTTAGTAAGTTCCACTGTAGTAGTTGATCGATATAATCAGGAGACATTCCATTGATAAAGGGCATTCGGACGTATTCCGTTGCTAGACAACTGGTAAGGTGATTTAGCGCCCAATATACTTCCTGAGTGGACAATAAATTTAAAGTACGTTTACACTCTGCAATTATTACATTTAACTATTTCTTATCCTGGTGCATGTTATGTAGTGGATTTACTCCTGAGAATATTAGGACATTTGCTCACGAATGTTCCTTGTTACCGTGATTATATTATAACATGTACCAGAAGAAGAAATCGGTCCGATAATCGCAGTGTGATGGTCGCCATTTTGGAACCTCCTTTCCGTGTATGTTATTTAGTATTTATTCCAACATTGTGTGCAATGTTCCACTTTGAAAATTCAGAAGGTTATTAGTTCGATTCTCACGAGGGATTGAAGAATCTGGTGAGTCTTACAAAAGCTTGTGCAGTACATCAAATTCTTGTCATTGCCACTGTGAGCTGTCATTTTTTCTACTCGTGGTATCTATTAACACGTTTAAGTAACTTTACCTGATCTTCTTGTTGGAGCTGTATATAGCTTGATGGCGAAGTGTAGCGGCCATTGGAAGGTTCTGGTAAATCGCGGCCATAGTAGGAGATTTTGAGCCATAACAGAGGACGAGGGCGTGACAGACGCGTGTAAATAAAACTGGATTATAATAAGGATGGAGGTACTCCAACGATAAATGAAAGCATTGTAAGGCTTTCACTATCTCTTCATCTAGAAATGGAATAAGATTAAGAGTATATGACAACTATTAGCGTAATTCAGCTCCTATGTGCTAAAACAAATCTATCTATCTATACAGTATCTATATCTATATCTATATCTATATTTATATCTATCTATCTATATCTATCTATCTATATCTATATATCTATATCTATATATCTATATCTATATCTGTCTGTCTGTCTGTCTGTCTGTCTGTCTGTCTGTCTGTCTGTGTCTGTTTGTGTCTGTCTGTGTCTGTCTGTGTCTGTCTGTCTGTGTCTGTCTGTCTGTCTGTGTCTTGTCTGTCTGTGTCTGTCTGTCTGTGCCTGTCTGTCTGTGTCTGTCTGTCTGTGTCTGTCTGTGTCTGTCTGTCTGTCTGTGTCTGTCTGTCTGTGTCTGTCTGTCTGTCTGTCTGTCTGTGTCTGTATGTCTGTCTGTCTGTGTCTGTATGTCTGTCTGTCTGTCTGTCTGTCTGTGTCTGTCTGTGTCTGTCGGTGTCTGTCTGTGTGTGTGTGTGTCTGTCTGTCTGTCTGTCTGTCTGTCTGTCTGTCTGTCTGTCTGTCTGTCTGTCTGTCTGTCTGTCTGTCTGTCTGTCTCTCTATCTAGTCATATAATCTTAGTCATATAGTCTAGTCGTATTATATCATAATTACTAAAACATACAACAAAATAACTAAGTTGTGCTTACCAAAAATATAAAATGAAATTACTGTATCATATACATAACTAAGAACTATATACATAATTTTTTAATAATCATTAATAATTTATGAAAAAAAGACAAACGAAATCAGTGGCATGACTGAGGTTTTATATGTGATAAAGATTCGTCGCGGTTTACATAAACTTTTCCTTCGATTTTCTCGGCGTAAATGGCTTGAATCACTGAAATAGTTGGTAAACATGGTTATTTAGATGCGGTCTAAAACACTGCTGCTCGTGTTTTAAACTATACTTACGAACTATTAACGCCAAATTACAATGAGATTAATCTTTCAAGAACTGAGCAAATAAAAAATGGACTTAAAAACAATGTGTTTTGCAATGTGATATGGCTCTTCACCTCATATTTCTTAAATCATAGTTATACTCGGCGTAATGGCTGGCAGGAACATGCTCGATGTCATTTACTAAATAGAGTAGAAGTGCATGGTGAAAACTACACATGTATATAACCAATGTAAAAGGCGAGCAAGTCATTGGCAGGTAAAGATGCGCGCTTAAGTTTAGCTCCTGACTTATAATTAAACCGATAATCCTGTATTCAGACACGATAATATGATTATATGACTACAGGTATGATTATATGACTATGATTATGACTATGATTATATGACTATGATTATATGACTATGATTATGACTATGATTATATGACTATGATTATATGACTATGATTATATGACTATGATTATATGACTATGATTATGGTTATATGACTATGATCATGACTATGATTATATGACTATGATTATATGATTATGGTTATATGACTATGATTATATGACTATGATTATGATTATATGACTATGATTATGGTTATATGACTATGATCATGACTATGATTATATGACTTAGTATAATTTCTGAGCTTAAATGAGTTCTGATTGGCTGACTGGCCAGTAACTCTCTCACATCACTAAAAATCATACTTGAAAAAGTGTTTTTTGTGACCAGCCTGAGTTTATTCCATCCAGTCCACTCTCGGAATCATCATTTTGATACTAATAAATCGTCGAAAGGGCTAAAAAACTTATCATAAAGATACTGTATACATCAGATTTCTCTCAAGACAGAACTGTCTAAGGGTAAGGAAGTTGTCCCCTCGCCTGGACCTTGCAAGGGGCGAGGCCGCGTCGCCACATCAATCACTTGTGACTGGTGTAATCTGCAGACCAATGAAATGTTGCTACATTTTGCATACCTAACACAAAGTACCAGTTCATCTCAACACTGTTCCCCAATTCTGTCGAATACTGTGAATTATTGAACGGAGGTGTCCAAAACAAAAATTATTGAACGCTGATGACATCACTAGGACAAAGCGCATAACTGCAGTACTGTATTATAGTAATAAATTAGCAACTATGCTATAAAAGTTTCAAACAGTAAGCGGGCGAGGGGTGTTGCGTATAACGTATTTCTAGTTTATCGTATAATTATTTGTATTTTTACGTCCGTTTTGATCGTTAGTGTGTTTTTAAAAGCTGTCAAGCGTAAAGAAAACACCGAGCATTGGATTTAAACGTTATATCTAACACAGTTCAAACTGTCTGTTTAAAACTTCTCAATTGCATATTCATGTTCAGGCCTGAAATTATACTAAAACAATTAGTCACCTCAGTCTCATCGTTATATTTACCGATAATCACCCTTGTTAAATTATTAATATATGACTATGATTATGACTATGACTACACGAGTATGACTATGGTTATATGACTATGACAACAATATATATACTATATGACTACGCGGCATTAAAACTCACCTTGCTCTGCACTTCCAGATTCAACATGCATCCGTTGTCGAACATCTGCTGCCTCATTTGGATAGCAATGCTCCTCTAATACGCTTAGCGTTTTCTTAGAATCCTTTTTGCTGGCCGTTCGACTTCTTCTTGGTAGACCATCATCGGTAACCACATTTATCTCAGTTTGGGGTTTTTTACTCTCTGAATCACCATTCGTAGATGACGAATTATTTTCATTACGGACGTTTCGTCTTGTCTTCGTTGAACGTCGGGTCAAAACGCCTGCGTCGTCTTTCGCGCTGTACTTTTTGGCTGAACGACTACCCTTCGTTAAATTCATGGCATCTTTTTTAGCGTGCATTTCCTCACACGTAATCTTAGCTGACCCAACAAGTCTGGTCTGGGCCAAGTCGTCATGTGACGGTCCAACCCTCTCTTCAGCAACTTCGTTCGTCTTCGAAAGCTTCTTCCTTGTGCGAGTTGTTCTCTTGGACGGTTTCTCAGACCCAAAGTCTTTCATTGCATTACATTTACTACTTCTCTCACTTTTTCTTATCTTAACCTCCGTTTTCTGCCGTTCATTATTGAAATCCAAATCTTCCCAACGGCATTCCTTTAATAGCATTTGTTCCGTAAAGGGGCTGTTTCCCTCATTTGAATCTCCATTCATCTTGCGACCTTTACTAACCTTCACATCATCACCTTCGACCGTTGGTGATATCTCAAGACTTGATATTTCTTCTGAAATGTCTTCAATGTCTTTCTCTGTATGATCAACGGTGAACGAAGAACATCCCGCCACTCGCCACGAATCAAATCCACACTTGCTTGATAGCACATGAGCTACGCCACGGAGGAAATGAAGAAGAGAGCTAGACATGAGATCCAACAGGAACAGATTCTTGGTAAACTGCTGGGCGCAATGTAGAAGCTTCAAACCCTCTTTAACGCTGGATAACAACGTTGTGTAGTCACCTTCACTTAACGCAAAGTCACTCTCCATAGCGTGTAGCTTCAAACCACTTTCGATTAAGGAAACAGATGCCACTTGAGCCTTTTCACAAGCACGTTCCGGTGAATTCTTCTTTTCGTTTGATTTCCCAGCGGTTTTCCCTCTTTTGACTTTTGTCTTGGTGTTTCGTCTGCTAGCGGAAGCATGGTTATCCTGACAAGATCTTTCTCCGCACTTTACTCCAAGGGCAAGTTGAAGGGACGCGAGCGACGGTTCATATCGTTCAACTGCATTCTGACGCAGAACACGTAACGATGTAATGACGGTTTTAACACCAGAAGGATTTCCCATCATCCTCAAATACTGACAGAAAGAGACGATATACAGCACATACAGTCTGAAAACCGATATTTCGTCGTAATTCTTGAACGGGGAACTTAGAAATTCGCGAGGAAGTTCAAACGATTCTGCTTTATCTACAGTTTCGTATAACGATGCATCAGGTTTAAAGAAGTGAAAGACTTGTTTTAAGTATGCTTCAGAGGCCTTCAAGTCATCCTTGAGTAAATTTAACTCGGCCAGCTGGATGGTGAATTCTGAAAATCTTAAAAGATAAAGATAAGGATAAAGTAATCCCCTGCATGCTAATAAGAACCTCGCAACTATAATAACCTGAAATTTTAAAATGGACCCACTAAATATGAAACCCTTTAAAGGGACACTCCACCCCCAAATAAGTGTTGATTAAATGAAAATTCTTTCTCGCCTTACACGAGAATGGGTATTAGTTTTCTTCTAATCTTTTTAGTTTGAGACCATTTTTGTTCTGATTGGCGGGCGAATGCGGTCGCTCCATTAATGTTTACGTCATTGAGTGATAAACAATATACAAAGAAATCCTTCAAAATAGCGTGAATAGAAATCCTGCACAATAGACTAAAGCCACATTATTCATTTAAGCAGCACTTGTTATTGGGGTGGAGCGTCCCACTTGATATTTGAAATAAGTTCTTAATTATACTATAGCAAACAAGGACAATACCAAAATCTGTTTGCAGTTCTTTATCTTTTACACAATACTGTACAGTACATTTAGATCACAAAATCCAAGTTCAGTATATTTAGATCACATAAATCACTACAGAACTGTAGATTTTATATACACATTCAACACCTACATGTACAGTAGTTCTTTAAGACCACGTTTACACTAGAGCAAAAGTTTCCGGATTCGTAAATGTTTCCGAATTCATCATGAACCGAGTATTCGGATTGGTAAGCTGTTTACACTCGAGAGTATTCGGATTCACATCGTTTACACACCCGATGAAATCCGGAAACAATTATGCGGGAACGGTTACCAAGCATTTCGCGAAAAGACAACTCCAAAATGCCGCCCAAAAAGAAGGCTAGAAAGGATGTTACAGAGAGTGTATAACTACTTCTTGGAGTAGTTCGTGCATCATATGTGCCTGCAACAAAATCAGACAACCAACTACCGACAACAGTGCAATAACAACAACATCCGCCATTTTGTCTGCACCGCAAACTCGTGATCGCGGGCGGAAAAATATTCGGATTCATTGGAATACCCGTTTACACTACAAAAGATTCCGGATTCATAAGTATCCAGATACAAAATTTCCACTTTAGATTCCGGATTCAAAATCTCCGGAGACGCGACCAAACCGGGACGTTTTATTTCGGATTCATCCTCTTGTGTGTAAACGGCAAAACGAATCCGGTACCAAAACGTTCCAGATTCGTGACGAATCCGGAAACTTTTGCTCTAGTGTAAACGCAGTCACTGACAGCTTTCACTTAATTATTGATATATCGCAGACTAGTTTGGTAAAATGTAGGTTCTTATTACTGGGTGTAATAAGAACCTAACGTCTGTTTTGATCGTCTGTGTTGTACACCCACAAATAGTGTATCTTAATTAACAATTATTGACCAAGGTGGGCGAGGTAATATCCGCATACTTCATTGATACATTATACATTCAAACTTCATTCTCGTTCCTTATTAGTCGAATACTGCGAATTATCGGACGGAGGTATCCAAAAATATTTCTTGGACGCTGATGATGTCACCACCTCAAAGCGCGCGAAAATTACAAAATAACAAAATAGCTTGCAGTAGATTTGCCTCTGTTGACGAAGACAGCAGTGACGATGAAGACAACAGTGACGACATGTATAATAAAACAATTATTGGATTTGGTTTACGCATGATATCAAGAATTATCCAGACCTCGGACAATGTTATCTGCCTAGTCGTTTCTTTTTTATGTAACGCGGTTACTAATAGGGTTAGTTACTTTGATTACTAAATCAGCTACTAAATTTCTATTAAACCACCTTAAATATCAAAACCGAGGTATTAGGTTATTCTCCTCGGCGTTACGAGCACTCTTACCTGATCGGAGAGGAATATTTTCTTGCAATATTCCTGCCATCTTCCAAGTAACTCGTTCCTTCTCTCACAGCACCTTGCAACAAAAACACTTTCCCAATGTCCATTAAACAACACAATAGCTCATTCAAGACAGACCAGTGCGACAACAGAATACCATTTTGGTCCTTCTGTTTGGACACTCCCGCCACTAAAATAAAACACAAAGGGAAATTATGCGGGAAATTTCAACACAAACCCTTAACTTCTCCAATTCCAAATTGGAATTGCTGTTGTTTTAGTGATTGCTATTGTTGTTCTTGGTTTTGTCGTCGTCCTTGTTATTATTATTGTTGGTGTTGTTAGTGTTGCTGCTGTTATTATTGTTGTTGTTGTTGCTGGTGGTGATGTAGTTGTTGTTATACAGGTCCTTGTAGGATAGCAGCTTTTTTATATAGCGGAACAAGTTTATAACCTCTATAAAGATTGTTTAATAATAATGTTGTTGTGATTGTTGTTGTTGTTGTAGTTACTGTTGTTCCTGCTGCTGATGACGTCGTTGTTGCTTGCTGTTGTTTTTGTAATAGCTACATCTATTGTTGTTGCTGTTTTTGTTGTTATCACTGTTGATATTTTAGCCATACAAATTTACAAAATTACAGTTTGTTATTCCATTGCTACCATCTTCTCCAACGACAAAATGATCCACCAAAGCCTCGGCATGTCTTAAAGAATCACGCAAAAATTCCACGTAGGTGTAATCCTCTACATTTTCATAAAGAACCATATAAAGAAAGCACATGAGTAATTAAATAACACAAGGGAAACATGGATATAATGATTCTACTTAACAAATAGATTCCCTTTTGCCGTTGTCTGTTCAGTTGCACATATGACGTCAGAACGTGGCAAGTCGTGTGGGTCACTGATGTTCTTACCACGTTCTGACGTCCTCTGTGTATCTATAACTGAACAGACAACGGCAAAATGGAATCTATTTGTTTTATACAATAAAAATTGAAGACAAACCGTTCAAAATGTTTATTGAAGCTCTTGGCGATTTCTGCATGTGCGTGGAAAAAGACAAAAGCAGTCGGCTGACGTGAGCCGTGCGTCCGCCCGCTAATAGAACATGGCTAACAACCAAGCCATGGTAAACAGGTTATTGAATAATATTCAGTCTTTACCAGTTAATATATATATATATATAACTCAATCCAGTGGATAACTCGCTACTCTGTGGATAAATCATATATTTCCCTATAACGGGTTAACTAACCCGGATAACGGTTATCCGGGTTAACTGAGCCCTAATGGATAGTAAGCTGAAAATATGTAAGCATAAATTTCGCAATAAGACAAACCAGAACAGGTTCGCTTTCGCATTCTTAAAGTGCCACTAACCCCCAAAAACGTTTTCGCGATTCTAAAATAAGGTTATGCGGCTAATCGATATACCGGAAAAAACACTACAATGTTTTTTCCGAAAAATCGGTCGAACATCGGTTCCACAAAACTGTGAGATTGAATGTTAAGACACGTGTTGATAGCGTGTTTTCTTCGCGAAAACGAAACGGTATTGTCGCCTCAAAGTCGTCGGCAGTTGTTTGCTCGCGTGATTGTCTGTCTAAAGAGATTGGATTTTATATTGCAGCATATTTTTTTAAAAAGACTGTTGTAAATAATTGTGTTGTAAATCTATAAAATCTAACATACAGGGGGTGACCAAAAAAAAGTGGCCCCCCATAAAAAGTAATAAACTCGTTACTTTTTGTCATTTGTGTTTAGAAAGTGTTAGAAATGTTTTGTTTTTTGTATCATTTGCGCAGTTTTGTGGCTTGTCAGTTCGATAATTGTTATTCTATACAATAAACTGGTAGATAAATTGTATTTGGAGGGTTTTTGCTCTGAATTCAAGATGGCCATTTTTTAACCAAAACACACTAAATTATTAAATTATTATCATTGCAAGTGTTTAACTCTGCACAAATTGACAAGAAATAAAATGTAAAAATATGAAATAAATCTAGAAAGACTAATATGTAATCTTTGTAGCTTGTCTTATGTGATTTAGCCTTTCTAGAGATTTGAACAAAAATTGTTAAAAACCAAAGTTATACCCGACTATGAGATTCTTCTATAGATTTAACTACTTAAGTGAAATGAGGAATTGTTTACACAAGAAAACAATTTTATGGTATTGTATTAAAATATATCTGCTGGTGTCGGCTCTGTATAGTTGCTTTTGGGGTGCACTATCTATTTCTGTAGCCATAACTCATATGCACTGAAAGAAGACTACATTATTCAGTATTTAAACTCTACCTCTATATATGATGAAATTTTTACATGATATGCAATTTACTGATTATTTCAGCCATTTTACTTTACTCAACATTTTCCGCCTAATAAACCATTTGTTGTAAAAAGTACTCGAACTCTTTGGTGAAAATTTGATTTTAAACTGCCATATTGATTTTTTGTTAAAACCCTCCAAATTCAATTTATCTACCAGTCTATTGCTTATAGAATAACATTTTGAACTCACAAGTCCACAAATCTGCCCAAATAATACAAAAAACAAAATATTTCTAAACACTTTCTTCAAAAAGTAACGAGTTTATTACTTTTTATGGGGGGCCACTTTTTTTTGGTCACCCCCTGTAAGTACTGTATATCGTATTTAAATGGTTTATAACACAAACATTGTATTTGAAACTCGTGAGGGGAGGATTTTCTCATAAACATGTGACGTAAAAAAACTGGCATGATTTTATTGTGAAACTGTTCAACAGTTTTGTCCAAGATTGTCTGAAAAGTATATATAAGAAATATCACTGAAACATCTTCTCGGATAACGACCTTAAATCGTAGGCCCTCGGAACCCCTATCAATTGGGCTTCTAGCCTGTTGGGGTATTCCGTTCACCAAAGAGTGATAAATCTAATAAACTAAACTAAAACCTCAAAAAAAACGATGAACCACGGTTAACTAAGTGCAGCAATTCGTATACTTTCATTTTACCACGATAAACCACGGTGAACCACAAACAACGAAATATGTAATGAACAGTAGTGATTTATTTATAGCAGTGTGGTTCATCGTGGTTCCTCGTTGTAATAACCCTTTATTTGCTGGTTCATCTTTGGTTTTTCTTGGTTTATCGTCGTTTTTTTCTTGGTTAACTATTGTACATGTATTTTAACACTTTTTTAACGAAATATTTTCAAGGATATTATTTTTTGCATCAATGACGTGGTGGGCCTCGGGGCCGATTGACGCGTATAGCTCCTATTGTCCTACGTGCCGATAGCTTGGTTCCGGCATTAACCATCTTTTTCTTTCAGTTTTCCTTCATTTCCATCATTTTCCTCATTAGATTTATCCTTCATTGTAGCCAATCTAAGGTTATATTTAAAGTGTAGTGTTGGGGTCAGGAATGTAATCAATTTTGTATCCGATTGAGCATAGAACTACCCCATTCATTTACTCTAACCCAATGCTCTTCAAATAGCCACAATGTTCTATATTTGTTTATTAGTTCGCTTATAACAAGTTGTTTGAGATATCCTTGTATATTGTTATGTATTTTCGAAGCAATATATTGCATTTTGTTGACATCCAAAATTCAGACAATCTTGGACAAAACCGGTTGAGACAACACCATCAACATTATCGCAATCGCCGATTTAATGGTTTTTATGTTTAGTAAGAAACTTCCTTGTGTTTTCGCCTCCGCCTCCGCCACCCCCCCCCCCCCCCCCTAGATCAATGTTGTTCTAAACAGCAGCCAAACCTTCTAGCCGGAATTTTCTCATAAACATGTGGTGTAAAAAAACTGGCATGATTTTATTGGGAAACTGTTCAACAGTTTGTCCAAGATTGTAGGTCGAGAAGGCTGTGTGAAACCGGCAATTTCCAGATTTTGTTTACCACAAGTGATTAAAATAGGCTTTAACATACTTGTGTTCCTATAGGCAATAACACATCTACCGGGATCTTAAAGTCCCTATTGCGAGCAACGTGGCATTTTCGGGAATTTTAGAACTGAAGGTCTAAACGTTCTATATCTACGAATTCCAGGTCATGACGTCATAAGTCAGTTACTGTAGAACTCATTTCAGATACTCATTTCACTGAGATACTCATTTCACTGAGATACTCATTTCACTGAGATACTCATTTCAGATACTCATTTCACTGAGATATTTCAGATACTCATTTCAGATACTCATTTCATTGAGATACTCATTTATTTGCACTGAGATACTCATTTCAGATACTCAATTCACTGAGATACTCATTTCAGATACTCATTTCAGATACTCATTTCATTGTGATACTCATTTCAGATACTCATTTCAGATACTCATTTCACTGAGATACTCAATTTCACTGAGATACTCATTTCACTGAGATATCCATTTCACTGAGATACTCATTTCAGATACCCATTTCAGTGGGATACCCATTTCAGATACTCATTTCAATGGGAAACTCATTTCAGATACTCATTATAGTTTTAATAATAGTTTTAATATTTAGTAGGCCCTCCTCTGGCCCTGATGACAGCTGCACACCTGCGAGACATGCTGACTATTAAATTATTTAGTCTATCTGATGGGAAACCTTCCCAAGCAGAATTTATAGCAGTCCATAGTTCTTTAACACTTGTTGCATTTTGTTCCTGAACCATTGTCTTAATCTGGTCCCAAAGATTCTCGATTGGATTGAGATCAGGTGACTGTGCGGGTGCTCGTCATTAAACCATTACCTAACTAGCCCGCAGGTGTCACATGTGGCGTTATCCTGCTGAAATATCCAGCCACTGGTGATTGACAGCAAGTGAGTGGTTGGGATAAGAGTATTTTCGAGAATATTGATGTAACCTTCTCCATTCAGCATTCCCTCCACCTTGGTGAGAAAGCCAACACTTTTTGCATTAATGCATCCCCACACCATGATTCCACCACCTCCATGTTTCACTGTTGGTTGGACGCAATCTTCCTTAAATTCCTCCCCTGCCATCCTCTTGACATACACTCTGCCATCACTCCTATGCAAAAGAAACCTGGACTCATCGCTAAAAATTACTTGGGACCACTGTTCAGCTGTCCAATCCTTGTGGGTTCGTGCAAACTCCAGGCGAGCCTTCTTGTGTCGCGATGTTAGGCGTGGCTTCTTTCTGGGTTTGCGGCCAATGAGTCCAGCCTCTCTTAGCCTCCTTCGGGTGGTGGAAGTAGACACACTCACACCATGCTCAAGCTGCATTTCTGCCTTAAATCTCTGGAGCAGTCTTATAGCGATCAGAATTGCTTTTTTGACCATGGTTCTGTCTTCTCTACTCGTTGTCTTTCTCTTTCGTTCTGGAATTTTTAGGTCTTTTACACTGCCTGTCAGTTTCTTTTTTTTAAATATCGCATACACTTCATTGGCTACAGCCCACGCGAACAGCAATCACCCGTTGTGAATAGCCTTCGTCAGACAATGCCAGCACCTTTCCCCTATCTTCAAGGCTGATCCTTGGTTTTGGTCCCATGATCTTTCCACCTTGGTTTGAAAACCTTGTTCCATCAACCGCTAAAAGTAATCTGCTGTAGAAACTTGGCATCTAGACTTTGCCCTAGACGCTGGTAATAAATGCCTACACCACTCAAAAATTGTGGGAGAAGCCTTAAAATTAATGGGAACTTAGCAAAGGCTACAGTGGAGTAAGCCCTAACCATTTCTAATTTTTAACGAAGTTCCAATAAAAGAAGTTGTATTTGAGCAGTTCTTTTTGACTTCCAGTGTACTATTGTACCTAAACTTTTAAACAAGCCATCAACAGAACTCAGATCTATTACATCGTTACTCGTCTCAAACAATCTCTCAAGACATTTATTTTTAGAAATTACTAATATTATATCTCCTCCCACGAGTACAACGGCGGTTACGAGAATTAAAGCTGTGGTTTGGTTGATTGTCATCGCAGTCTTCTTAACTCTTATCGACTAAAATACCATAAAATTGTCTGCCGAACGTTCGACACACGATCCTATGTTATTTTTGTCTCATCAACAGTCTTGTTTATACAACACTTTAATTCGAGGACGTGGCTATTACAAGCGGAGACTCAGACTTTACAACAATCATGTGGCGTATTTCTCTGTTCAAAAGATTTATCTGGTAAATGTCCATCCGAACCCGGGTCCAGCAACAAAGGAAAATAAACACACCATCAACTGTCTATACCTTAATTCTAGAAGTCCAGTAAATAAGGTGGATGAATTTCAATCGCTTGCTACTGATGTCGACCTTATTGCAGTCACCGAGCCGTGGCTAAACCCTGATGTCTTGAATAGCGAACTCCTGCCAGCAAATGACTTCACCATTCATAGAAGAGATAGATTGAGCAGGCCTGGCGGTGGGATTATGTTGGCAGTACGAAATAATATTCAAAGCCTCCGTACAAGTGATCTCGAGTGTAATGCTGAACTTTTGATGGCTGAACTTCGCCCCGTGAGTCCAAGAAGAAAATTCTTGTTGTTATATTTTACAGACCACCAAACTCAGATCTCAATTATCTCAGAGAATTTAAGAAATCACTACGCTTAGCCTCGAAAGCAAAATTTGAACGGTTAATTGTTTGTGGTGACTTTAACCTTCCTTTCATAGATTGGTCCACCGCGGCATTGCTACAGGTAACTCCATACATAATTTCTTCACCAAAATAGTAAAAGATAATTTCTTCTGGCAACTGGTAGACTTACCACCAGAAATGACAATACATTGGACTTGATTCTCACAAACATCCCGCAAATTATAAGAAATATTCATGGCTTCGATGATGTTCTTAATACCGATCATTTTGATATCAATTTAAATATTCAGAAGAAACCTATTATTAAACGTTCTACTTACAACTTTAAAAAAGCCAACTGGCCGAGCCTCAAGGAATTATTATCAAAAAACCCTTGAGATTTGTGGACAACGATGTTGACGCATCTCTTTCACATTGGAGTGATTTGTTCTTTTCAGCAGTCAATCAGTGCATGTGCCTAAATGCACAGCAAGGAATGTGAACAATCATCCCTGGATTGATAAAGAGCTATTGCTACTTATCAAGAAAAAGAACAATCAAAGAAAGAAAGCCCTTGAAACGGGTTCTCAATCTGATTGAAATAAATACAAAGATCTTCGGCGCAATACTAAGAAACTAATCAAGCAAGAAGAAAGACCAAGCTCATAAGCTGCGAGATTCACTGAACGAAAATCCTAAACGCTTTTGGTCCTTCGTAAAAACCATAACAAAGCCGAAATATAGCCCAAATTTTCTCAGAGAGAATCAGTCCTGTATAATAGATAGCACCAACAAAGCCAACTTGCTAAATACTTTTTTCCATTCGGTTTACATCCACGAATAAGCTGAACCACCAGTTACTTTTCACGTTTCATCATTAACCTCCCAACTTATAAACATTCAACTGTCAGTCTACGAAGTAGCCGAAGCCTTGCTCAATCTTGACCAAAACAAAGCTTGTGGACGAGATGGTATAGCAGGCAGATTGTTAAAGAACGTAGCCAACGAAATCGCCCCATTTCTGTGCCCCTTATTTAACTTATCTTTATCTCTATAGGTAAAGTACCTGCTGTCCTGCAAGCTGGCAAATATTACTCCTCTGCACAAAAAAGATGACCCATCTTTACCTAATAACTATAGACCTATATCCTTACTAAGCTCCATTTCGAAGATTTTCGAAAGATGTATTTTTAATCGTTGCTATCCTTTCCTCACACCAAACCTCTATAATCTACAACACGGTTTCTTAAAAGGGAGATCTACAGTGCCCCAACTATGAACTACTACAGGTCTATCACAACATCTTGGATTCACTAGCAAGCGGGACGGAGACTGACGTAATATATTTAGATCTATCAAAAGCCTTCGATAAAGTATCTCACCATTTGTTACTGCTTAAAATCGAGGACTTTGGTATTTCTGGTCCTTTATTGGAGTGGTTTAAAAGCTACCTTACTGGTAGGAGCCAGAGAGTAGCTCTCGAGGGTACTTTTTCTAACTGGCTCCCTGTTACGTCTGGGGTTCCTCAGGGCTCTATTTTGGGTCCCCTCCTTTTCCTAGTTTATGTTAATGACCTGTCAGACTACCCTCAAAACGGTTCAAAACTTGCTCTTTTCGCTGATGACTCTAAATTATACAAAACCATCGAATCTACGAGTGCTAGTATTTTCCTTCAACAAGACCTTGACCTTTTAAGTAAATGGAGCCTTGACTGGTCTATGTCCTTCAATGTTCCCAAGTGCAACGTTATGCACGTTTCAAGAAAAAAGAACTGCAATTATACCATCGACAGGCACTACAATCTCAGTGGTCAGCCTCTTCAATGTGTTTCTTCTATATCTGACCTAGGTATTATGGTGTCGAATAA
Organism: Chrysogorgia sp. JL179-B06; assembly: GCA_035772405.1. NCBI lineage: Eukaryota > Metazoa > Cnidaria > Anthozoa > Scleralcyonacea > Chrysogorgiidae > Chrysogorgia > Chrysogorgia sp. JL179-B06. The sequence goes on from JAYKKM010000142.1 coordinate 1,140,886, forward strand.
CTTATCCTGGTCAAGACACATTGAGCAAATGTCAGCCAAAGCCAATAAAACCTTGGGCCAAATCAAAATAATATGCAAGGATCTTTACCGATTTATCCACCAGAAAAATTATTTACTGTTCCTTGGTTAGACCTTGACTAGAATACGGCAGCAATCTATGGTCACCATATACCAGAAAGCACATCCTTCTAATTGAAAACGTTCAGCGTAGAGCAACTAAGTTCCTGCTTAATTATCCATCTCGTCGCATGTCGTACACTGAGAGATTAACAAAATTGGGCCTTCTACCACTAGAATACCGACGTGAAATTAACGATCTATTATTTCTTTTTAAATCTAGAAATAGTCTTACATCAATTGATATTACCTCTTATCTTAATAATATTCGTTCCTCTCATTATACACGTAATTTTGATCCAAATAATTATTGTCTAAATTACAAACATAAACAGGATTATTTTCGAAATTCTTACTTTCCCAGATCGGCTAAGTTATGGAATATTCTTCCGCGACATATTAAAGTATGCAATACTCTTGCATCGTTTAAGTCGGAACTATATATATGCTTTACCAAGCTAAATTGCCTACTAATAAACCACCTGATCACATAGCTGAACACCACGTACAAACAAACAAAACACGATATTGACTGGGACTCGGCTGAATGTATCGCCTTTAACACAAACTACAAACAGCGACTTACATTAGAAAGTTGGTATACCAACTTGGAAAATAAACCACTTAACAGATCACAACAATTACCAACACCATACAAAAGACTTCTTCGCACGCACCAACGAACAATAGACCTACCGACAAACAATATACCCACGCTTAACGCATGACAAACAACATTGGCCCACGCTTACAAGCAATATTGGCCCACGGCTAACGCGCATGACGCGACACCCACTCACACTAATTATGACACAAACAAACGATGACGTAATGAACCAGACGTATATATAGGCAAACCCTGACAAACACGCTTTACTTGACTCTGAAGATGACCGCCGCTGAGGCCGTCGAAACGTCAGTCACCAACAACAGTCTTTCTCAAGACTACAACCTGGACGATCAACTTCACACATCTAATGATACTCCTAGGTTCAAACCATTTACTTTATTACCATGCATTACTAATCATTGGGGGCTTGATTTCAAAAAGTCCTGTTTCTCTCCCCTGTCACATCTTGTAATATTTTGTTCTGGTTTTTCCTCTTATTTGTACTAATTTATTTTGTGACAAATTCATTAAATTCAAATAACTTTATAACTTTTGTATGTTTTGTATTTTTACTGTAACGCGCATTTGAAAACTATCGCTGAATTTGCGCGTTATACCTTATTGTTACTTATTTTCGCGGGAACTTAATTTCGCGAAAATGGAACGGGCGTATTTCGCGGGACTTAAATTTCGCGATTTGGCCAAAAAATGCATTAAAAGAACTAAATTTCGCAAAAATTGTCAAAACACTGATTTCCCGCGAAAATAAGTAACAATAAGGCATTAATTATAATAATAATAATAATAATAATAATAATAATAAACGACAAGAATTTTTAGAGTCGCGAAAAATGTTTTAGGGTTAGTGGCAACTTTATCTACATTAAATCTCGCCAGGCGTTATGGCTATAAAAACTTACTTTTGTAAAAAATAACGTATCACTGAAAGGTCTAACAGTATTAAAACTTGTCAAATACTGTATATAACCATGTTTATCTACAAACCTTCCAAGAGGTCTTTGCTTGTGCGGATTGGAAGTGACAAATATTTTGAACACAACAGTTTCGCCTTCAAGAGAACTAACTGGAAAACAGGTTTTTTGGATCCATTAATGTCATCAAGAATATCCTTTAGCAGTCTCCATCCATCTTCATACTGGTGAATAAAGAACAACTTTTAATGAAGGTCCAAAAAGGAATTGTCGCAACCACGGATATCATTGAGATACAGTAACCTTCCGAAAATAAGCACTGGGCTTATATTTTGTTTAAAGGACAAGGTCACTCCATAGTCCATAATCCATATTTTTATTTCTTATCATAAATAAAAAGTAAACATATAGTTGAGATACTGACCGTGTTCTGAGTTTCAAAAGTACATCCCATCCTATTGAAATTCGTTTTCAAAAGAGCTAAAATATTCGATCCAAATTGCTTACAAATGCAATATTAATAGGTGCTCTCCACAGTCTATTACACTGCACTGCCGAAGTGTGCCGAAGTAATTGCCGAAGCAATTTACCGTGGTTTCATCGTGTTCCTCGGCAGAAATAATTGCCGAGGCAAATCAGTAAATTATTAAGACGGTAATTTTTCGCGAAGCAAAATTAGTTGAATTGCGGGGACTGTGTCTATATTAAAGCTACAGTATCCTTCGTTTTGAACATGAAAATATCCTTATCCGTACAAATTGAAGAACACGTCGTCCGAAACGTAGTCAGTGACGTAAGTACTTTTAAAGTATTATACTCTTAAGTATTTTTAATACTCTTAATATTATACTCTTAAGTATTTTTAATACTCTTAATATTATACTCTTAAGTATTTTTAATACTCTTAATATTTTTTTTTTTTATTTTTTTTTTTTAAATGATGAGAAAATGATTTTATTACAACATAATAATAACTTTGACAATAGTAATAATAGTAATAGAATAAAAAGCTTATTTACATATTTTAATCCATAAAATCTAAAGTTCATTTGCGTACTCAATTCCTAAATTTTATTAAAAAGAAAACCAAAAAGGTTCCAATATTAAAAGGATTCAAGTTCATAAAATTACAAGTCCTGACATCAAAGACCACGTTCGGGTATTAAAAGTTCGAGTCCATAAAATTACTATTGAATGGCTCCCTCGATAGTTTCGACATCAAAGTCCACATTACTAACATCACAAGGGACTCTCCTGATTGTCCTAGAACCTCTCAAGCAGATGAGGGCGGATCTTAATAATGCAAACGACGTTTTTGCTCTGATCCAAGAGACCGTCTTGGCATACTGTTCCCCCTTCTTTAAAGCTACCAGCTCCGCAAGGCGACTGTGATATCTCAAACATTCCTGGCCCATCCCGCCGGTTGTGGTAAATATTAAGGGCGTGAATGTTCCACGTTCAATGTCGAGAACTCTCCTTGAGTACTGGCGCTTCTTCTCGTTCTCATGCATTCGGTAGATCTGTTGTGGCTCTAGGTCCTTATATGATTCGGCGTTCGGGTGGCAGACTCTGACATCAAAGAATGCCGACCGTTGGGGTTCCCAGAATCCACGTGCATGAATATCCAGCCTTGCGTCTTGTGCTTTGTTAGCTCCTCTGCTCAGCTGTTCTCCATTGATGTCTTGAAGGACGGGTTCGGCTTCAACATCACTGCATACCGTACATAGGATTTCAGCTTCCAGGTCTCTCAACTCATTATGTCGTTGGATGACAAATCCACCTCGTTTGCAAATCATGGCATGATCTATCGTAAAGACTTCCCCACATACACAAGTGGAGGGAATATCATCAATCGGCCAGTCATAGCGTAGTTTGATCGCGTCACGGAACTCTCGTTTATTCAGGTTGAAACCCATTTCTCGGAGAGGAAGCACTGTCAGCCACACCGATGACCCTTTCTCTGCTACCAGGTCTAGTGCTCGCTTGGTCTTTGGTGGTGCACTTTCTCTAATCCTCTCTGCCATGTCCTTGAGCTCCTGTGCTCTTTCGCTCTTGACTGCACATTGTGCCGACTTAGTGAGAGTCTCATCTGGTAGTTGGTATGTTTGAGATACGATATGCTCAACGAGGGGCGTTGTCACTTTGACTGATGAGGCGTACTCTCGACTTGCTTCGCGGCTTCGATTTCCAAGGCCCAGGCCTCCCATGCGGACTGGAAGCGCTAGAACGTCCCTATCCAGCTGTCTACACTTGTGTTCCGTTATTGCAGGAATAAGCACTTGAGATATTGAAACTAAAAGCTACTACGAGGGAGGTTAGATCAATGAAGCCAGGGAACTTGGCGAATTTGACTATACAATTGAATAAAGAAAGCTGGGAAGAAGTGTTCAATGCCCTTGACCACGATCGAAAAGTTATGGTTTTTACTGAGACTCTTAACTCCATTTTAGATGCAACAATGCCGGTTAAGAAAATCAGAATGCACCCTAGTGACAGGCCTTGGATGACCCCTCGTATAAAATCTGCCATCAAGGAAAGACAACGCGTTTTTGTGAGAGGGAAAACGGAGAAATATCAGCATCTCCGTCAAAAGGTTGCTACAATGGTAAAAAAGGCGAAGTTGAAATACTACGAAGATAGAATTACTAACACCCGCGCCAGTAATCCAGCTAAGTGGTTCAAGTCCATATATGGTCTGTGTGGCGCTGTAGATCCGATCCAAATCGCCCCGACGATTGAAGATCCATCGGAAGTCGCTGAAAAGCTACAAGATGTATTCACCAACCATGGGACAACCACTCCCCCTTGTTTTCAGATATCCAACCAGAAGGTCTTCCTGATCATCCACCAAAACTCCCAAGTATTGGACTGGTTAAGGCCTTCCTAAATCGGCTTAATGCCAGGAAAGCGACAGGAGCCGATAATATTCCAGCATGGATTTTGAAGAAATTCTTTGAGGAACTGGCACCAGTGGTCCATAACATCATAACAACTAGCATAATCGAGGCAAAGTACCCAACACTTTACAAGCACGCGCTCGTTAGCCCTGTCCCCAAGGTTCATCCACCTTCCGTGATACCAATCCTCGGCAAAGTCCTTGAAAGAGTACAAATATCCTTAAATAAATCAGCCTTAACAGTTGTAGGAAGTCAGCATGCCTTCACCCAGGGGCGCTCAACCGTATCAGCTCTCATCAATATCACGCAGAGCTGGTTCAATGACACTGACAACAGCCAGACAGGCAGGAATGGCATCCATGCACTATTCCTTGACTTTCGCAAGGCTTTTGATCTGGTTGACCACTCTATTCTTTTATCAAAGCTCAAAACCAAGAACATCAACAAGAATCTGTGGATGTGGATCCAGAGCTTTTTAAGTAACCGAACCCAACAGGTGAAGCTTCCTGGTACACTTTCGACTGTTAGATCATGTCCAGCAGGGGTCCCGCAAGGCTCTGTGCTATCCCCCCTCCTCTTCAATATCCATATCGATGACATCGATGACGCAATACCAATCGAACTGCATGATCAAGTACGCGTATGTAAATATGTCGACGACTGCACAGCGACTATGAGAGTCCCAAGGGGTGAGGAGAGCAAAATGCAAGCTGTACTCAACAGTTTTCAAATTTGGGCCGATAATAATGGCATGTCACTCAACACCACAAAAACTAAAGACATGTGGATTTGTTTCCTCTTGAAAGGCACTTCAGAACCAGAGAGACTGGAGTTATTTGAAGCTGAAATAGAGAGGGTCCCAACCTTCAAACTACTCGGCGTTTGGCAACAGGACAATTTACGTTGGAACGAGCATATTAACCAGACAACAAAGAAGGCAAACAAGAGGCTGCATTATCTTAGAGATTGCCGAAAAGCACAACTACCACAAGATGTGGGCATTACAGTATATCGTACAAAGATTCGCCCACTACTCGAGTACGCCTCGCCAGTTTGGGGAGGGATTCCGGATTATCTAGTGAATGAATTGCAGCGAGTGCAGAATCGAAGTCTTGATATCATTGGTGTCCCAAGAAATACATTACCAGCACTTGTAAGTCGCAGAGACAAGGCAGCTGAAGCAGAACTGCGGCGTGTCCTAAGTGATCCAAACCACCCGAACTTTAAGTTTATCAAACCGCGCAAAATACTTAATATGAATCTTAGATCTGCCTCTTCAGATAAACTGTCTGTGCCACTGTCTCGAACGAGTAGGCACTCTAGTTCTTTCTTACCTCGAGCCAGTCGTCTTATAGCAAAGAAATAATAATTATTTATTTGCGTTATTATTATTAGTACGCAGTTTTATACTTATATATTTATAAATTTATTGAATATTTTTAACAAAACTGTAAATCCATTGTATGTTTTTAAAAAAGATGGTTAATAAAGCATATTATTATTATATTATTATTATATTGCATTCTCCAGTGGCTCTAATAGGTCATGAATGTCCGGTAATGTTCTTAGAAAGTAAGTCCACCTATGTTTTAAGCCGAAAGTATAGGCAGCATAGCACGCCTGTGGCTGCGTCAGAGCGAACTCCGCCAATTGAGCTACTTCACTGACCCAATCAGATACCTTCTCACTGACGTATTCGTCTAGATACTCTCGTGAACCTATCGCCGCGCACAGATGTTTCTTCCCTTCGACTGTTATTTTAATATCCGTTTCCTTGAATACTTCTTTCGCGCATTCCTCTTTGTCCGGCTTTACGATAATCCAGCACTTCTTATCATTCGGGTAGTATTCGGGTAACTCTGGACCAAGGGTACTCAGCATGTCCCACCACTTCTTGATTTCTGTAAGGGAGCCTGCCCCACTCGCATCATCGGCGAACCAGCACTGCTTTACTGTGGACACCACCTGCAGGCTCGTGATCAGAGGCTGGATGCTAAGAGCATAAAGAGCCATAGCCAGCGGATCTCCCTGCGTGGTCCCTTCTGCTGACAAGATCTCTTTGCCGGCGGTGACAAACAGCCGAGCTGGATTTCTATATGTATTAATGGCATAAATTGAAATCATAGGGCACAAAACTCGGATATTGTGGAGGGCTGCCGCTCTATTTAGAGCGTTAAATGCATTTGAGGCATCGATCAGCAATACGGCGTCAGTATCATCTGCCTCAAATATAGCGTGCATGGCATGCACTGCAGCCTCACTTCCAGACTTTTGCCCAGCACATAGTTGGAGTGAGCCACTAACTTCAATCACATCTTTCTTCGCGATCTTCATCACACACTTTCCAATAATTCTCCTTAAGACTTCTCCGACTCCTATTGGTCTCACTGCACCTTCGCCTTTATTCAAGGGGATCAGACGACTTGCCATCAAAGGCTCTATGGTCATGGGGTCAATGTACTGTGTACACAGAATCTTGGTCATTGTGGCTATTGCCTCGCACAGCCTTGAGGATGACTGTTTAAAGGACTTACAAGCGAGCATTCTTCTAAATCCATTTGCATCTACCCCAGACGGACCTCCGGATCCCTTTGTCCGCAAAGCAGCTTGCCTGACCATATCACCGTTGATCTCCGAATACACGGATTCTGGAATCTCATCATCGATCGGCCCAAAGATTAATGAGCCTAATTTCGCTGGTTGTGGATTGGGATGTTTCTGCTTAAGCTGTGTCATGACCTCGTCTGTTAACGTTAACACACCCCCACTAGACGATTCACTCAGGAAACGTAACGCTGAGTTGATCTGGCCCTCAAGCACCAGTTTGGCAAAAATCTTGGATCTGTCAGGGGGGTTCGACCTCTTGAGTTTTTATATTATACTCTTAAGTATTTTTAATACTCTTAATATTATACTCTTAAGTATTTTTAATACTCTTAATATTATACTCTTAAGTATTTTTAATACTCTTAATATTATACTCTTAAGTATTTTTAATACTCTTAATATTATACTCTTAAGTATTTTTAATACTCTTAATATTATACTCTTAAGTATTTTTAATACTCTTAATATTATACTCTTAAGTATTTTTAATACTCTTAATATTATACTCTTAAGTATTTTTAATACTATTAATATTATACTCTTAAGTATTTTTAATACTCTTAATATTATACTCTTAAGTATTTTTAATACTCTTAATTTAAGTATTTTTCGACATATTGAAGTTCTGTTAATATATACACTGCTGTAGTGAATGTGGGAGAGCTGGATGATCGTCAAGCTCGTATCCTCAGAAAAACGATTCTCGGACACGAATCGAACCTGTAACCTTGTGATTGCCGGTGAGACGCTCTAACCATTGAGCCACCGAGACTCAGATGGAGAGCGAAAGTTACAATGATGTACTGGTTCGATTGATATATGTACTGCCTATATGCGGCAGTCACTATATATCGGTAAGATTTGGATGTGTTTCTTATACACACTGCTGTAGTGAATGTGGGAGATACCTCACCGATATACAGTATAGTGACTGCCGCATAGGCAGTACATATATCAATCGAACCAGCACATCATTGTAACTTTTAAAGAAGTGAATCACCGGGATGACTTGATAATAATTAAAACCCCATCAAAACAACCTATATGCGCTCTTGAAACATTCATCCGGCAAACTTTTAGTTATTGGTATGATATGAAAAGGAGAAATAAGAGAACTTCAATGTGTCGAAAAATACTGAAGTGATGTGTCCTACTTCAGGTCAGATGAATACATCGCCCGAAATGTCATCCATCAATTAGCACATTTCATATTTATTCTTATTATAAACATTTAGTCATGTCAAACTTACCATTTCTTTCAACAGAAGTAAATGACTTTCGGCAATACGAAACATACACAAAGTCTGTGGTTGACAGTTTTCACCAAGTATCACAAGTACCTCTTCGCATCGCTTTACCAACAGTTCAGCACAGTGAAGATTTCCTTCTTCGCAAAAACTCTGAATAGCACATGAATCAGCGACGACCATGGTTTGTAGATTCTCGTCTCCTCCTACAGCGTGAGCAATTGCCGCCAAAACTGACAGGGTGTGGATTCGAACAAGTGGCTTTAAAAAATAACACCGATAACATGTAAGTATCAGTATCCAAAGTGAAGATACCAATAAGATACCAATACATATTACCGTTTCAGACGTTGCACAACGTTTTCCATCTGACCTGATAAGGGCGCCCTTATCATGTCAGATGGAAAACGTTGTGCCATTATCAGGTCAGATGATAATCCATCGACTTGCTCTTCGTCACACACGTCGTCGGAAACATCGTCAAGTTATTCAGTTATATGTTAATATGCAATCCTATAACGTTGGCTTTCTGGTCCGAAGATGGTCAAGGACCACTAAAGTGATAGATGGTAAAGTACGAGTGGCAAAGCCGTACAAAATGTCCAACAGCGAACCATCGTTCCCAGCAATGGTCTTGTAGATCATTCAGCTGGTAGAGCTCTGAACATGTTATCCAGAAGCTGTGGGTTCAAATCCCGCCGAGGTCAATTGCATTTTTCGCTAACTTGCTTGGGTGAATTCGTGCACATAGCTCTTAATAATGGCACTTTCTTCTTCATTTATATGTACTACAACGAACCACTTCACCAAATAACCGGACATCTGAGTCCAAGAATGGTTGGAGCATCTCACCATTTCAAAAGTAGGCTATGGGCTCGATTCCCATCTGCTTGGGAATTTTGTTTCAAGCGGGGAATTTTGTTTCAAGCGGGAAATTTGTGATGTGCGTGGAAATTGGGAGTTAGGTTTAGGGCTTAAGGTTAAATATATTGACCGAGATAATATTCAAAATTTACCTGAAATAAAACACCTTATCCGATTTGTGATAAACAAATACATGGCGTGTGAGGTCTGGGGACCAGTGATGGGAAAATCGCGCAGGGGTAGGATGAAACTCTGGGATAGAATAGGCGAGCGAGGGGTTATTGCGGAACGTATTTCTATGCCTAATACTAACCCTGTAGTGAAATGGACTAATGATGTGTTAATACGAAGTGACGGCTGTCTGTCATCTGTTTATTTTAGGTACCGCTGCATGGTCCTACACAAGTTAATGGCGTTTTGACGTTATAGGAACATTATTTACTAAACATGTTCAACATACCATGTTTAAGAATCCGTAAACGGACGAAGCAATCTGTAAATTCCAACAGACATCACTTGAAGGAAGAACGTCAAGCTTTCGAACAGAACAAAAAGATGACAATTAATTAAAAACGTCATTTTCAGGCAAATACTTTCCCATACAAATCTCACACTCGGTTAATTAAGCCTTTATTATTGTATTAAAACATCATTCTTTAATTAGAGTTTAAAATATGTCATTACACTTTGTATTCTCAAGTGAGTTGGTCCTCCACAAAATTTTAATTTTTGACTAAAATTGGGCTGATTTATAAATGTTTTGGCTTCATAGAATACATATGGGTTCAACAGTATGGTAACCAAAATATTGACCCCATGTGTGATTTCAGAGGTCTTGTGTTAATAGAGGATATTAAATGACAGTGCGGAGATACGAATTTTATCTTCGAGTATTAGAAAATACAGTAAAACTCGTATCTCCAAGCGGCCATGTAATGTTCCGTTTATTATATTGAAATCGATGAAATAGCCATGCTGATATCCTCACATATAACAATAAAAATAATATCTTCACTGCTCACAGTGAAGATAATATTTTTATCTTCACACGTGAAAATATCATATTATTTTATGAATAGGAGAAAACCTATAGTATTTCAGCGATATCTATATACAATACAAAATATCTCGTGAATTAATTGACAAGGGAATAAACGGAGGCTATATTAATGTAATCTATAGATAGACTAATCTGTTTATGGGTATGGCCAACAATAAACAATTATTGGATGAGGCTGAGCATGATATCAAGAATTATCCAGAACGAGGTCAATGTTATCTGTCGATAACATTGAGGCGTATAACATTGACAGAGGTCTGGATAATTCTTGGTATCGTGTGTACGCCCGCCGAATTCAATAATGGGGAGTTTAGGAAGTAAGTCACGCGGTGGAGGCTATTTCAGATATGGTAGAGCACCTAGTCACCAGGACTTTGGTGATTGTTTATATAACATATATGCTTCGTTCTTTAAAAACCCCGCTTCCAGAAAAGCAGGATTGTTAAAAGCAGGGTTATTACTGAATCGAAACAGAAATTTAAAGCGGGGTTTTTAAAGAACGAAGCATATATGTTATATAAACAATCTATCTGAAATAGCCTCCACCAAGCCACGCAAAGACAATTACGTCACCTACAGACAATTTTTTTATATTCTGTAGGTGGAAAGTCATCAAGAATTGTCTGTAGCTTTTTTAGCCAATTACAATCGAGATTGTTTAGCCAAATACAATCGAGATTCAAAATTTTCCTTCAGGATGTGATTTTCACACCTTGAGAAATAAATGGTATGGTATGGTATTGTATGAGTATAATAATACAGCATAAATGTAAACAATTTAAAAACGGGATTGATACACCAAATGAAAGATTATGTGTGTTTTTTGAATTTTTCAAGATTTCTTCATTTTCATGTGAAAACCACGTTAAGAGAGTCAACCTGTATATTACGGCCTGTCAAAATGTCGATTATTTAGCAACAAAAAATCTTATATATATAGTCATATATACCTTTCCATTTGATGCGGCCATATCATCCACCATTTGTGTCCATGTTTTTACAGCAGTGTGAAGAGACAGTAAGAAGTCAGGCAACAAATTCAAGGAGTTCACCTTCAAACAATTGATCATTGGATTATATACAGGCAATGCAACGCAATGCAACGCAACGCAACGCAACGCAAGAAAGGAAGGAAGGAAGGGAAGCTAGTATTCCCTCACCTCATCAAAATCGTGTATTACTTCAAGTGGCTCAGCCTCATCGTCTTCAACTTCTTTTCGAAATTCTTTACTGATACCTCCTTCCTCTGACTGTTTCATAACCCTCGAGTATTGAAGAATGAAGCACCAAAAATACGACGAGGCAAGAAGATCTTTTACCGCGATTGAACACTGACGTTGTTGCACAGTAAGATCTGCAATTATTTCTTCGCATATGCTCAAGCATTGTCTATGACAAAGTACAGATTAATCAATGTTCTGCCACAACATATCTTCAATTATTTTTCAAAAAAATTATTTGTAAATAATCTGTATTTAGCTTAATTGCATTCATCAGAAATGTCTGAAAAAGTTTTGAAATACTTTAGCTGGACCTTGTGCAATATATCAAATTAAAGATCTTGCAAAATGCAATTAAACTAAAGAGAAACATTTTAAAATTTGTGAAATATCTTCCAATTTTTTAAAATGGTAATGAAGTTTTCATTTAGTTTTTCAATTACAATGTTTTAACTGCTTCACCTAAAATTATGTACTATAATTAATATACAGCTCTTGTCTAGAGGTTCATTTTAATATATAAATTTATTTTAGGGTTAGTATTAGCATTATTATTAGTTTTAGGCTGGCTAGTAATTACTGTAGCTCATTTGCAACAACGGGAAAAAACAAGATGTTGTCTATTCGACGGTTATTGTCAAAAAAATAAAAAATATTAATGCCGACCTACACCTACCTTAATTGTTTTCAAGATGTAACTGGAACCACACTATTTTATTATTTGGCCTTATTGTTCGGTATTTATGAATGAAGATGCCTAGCTCTATTATTTTCATTCATATCAACTAAAATGGATATCCCCATGTCCACATTATCGTTACCATAGCAACAGATAGTTTCCATAAAGAAATACCTAATGGTTTCGGGATGTTGCAAGACTTGAGAAAAGCGTAAAGAGACACGAGCCGCTAGGCGAGTGTTTTTTAGCTTTTCGAAAGTCGAGCAACATCCCAAGTGTTTGGATCAGGCTATCCAAACACCGGAAAAACCATTAGGTATTTATTTTATAAAATAATACGAACGAACGAGCAACACAAACTTGAGTAAAATTTTGGCGGGAAATTTCCGTGTTTGGATGGTCTGATCCAAACATGGGTATTGTTGACCAATCAGAGTTTGCGTAGCATACATGTTATTTTATAATACTCCTTTCTTCCTTATTAGACTAATGAAGTATATTTTCAATAGCATTGCCAACAAAGCAGGGCAACTGGAAATCAAAATGTTTGTAGGACATGGTAGAAAATAGAATTTTTTGCTTTACGAAGAAAGGAGTCTGGGAACTATGGCAATAGTTAACTCGATATATGTAGTTATCAGCGATGGTTAACTCGATAGTTGGACGTTCTCGTTATAACTATTAGCAAATAGAAAACTCAGGCTCATCATCTACTTGTTAAATAGCATCACTATTGGACTTTTAATACATGTAACTTTTTAAAATGTTGTAAATTTAACTTTCGTGTCGAAGTTCAAACACTCATAAAGAGTTCCTCCTCTGATTTCAAAACACCTCGAAAATCGTTAAAAATCCCGGCTTCGCTTCGTGTTTTTTTTCAACTCTATCCTCGGAGTAAGAACTCTTGCTCTTGTTTGAGCACTCTGGCTCCATATCACACTCCATATCCCACATGCAGATGTCACCGACAATTGCAGTTGTATAAGTACGGGTCTCTATCATATTTAGATTGTTCCATAACTGCACTGATGAAAATCCCGGCTTGAGGGCCAGACGTTCATTACAGGCAGCACTACAATAGCCAACCTCTTGAACTCTTATTTTCATTCTACTTTTACTTACGAAGAATCGGATCCACCTGATACCTTCTGTACTATAATACCAACTACCCAATTACACTTCATCGAACTATCTATCCTTGAAGTAGCTGAAATACTACAGAATCTTGACCCAAATAAAGCTTGTGGGCCTAATGGTATACCGAATAGATTATTAAAGAATGTATCTAACGAAATAGCTCCATCTCTATGCCGCTTATTAAATCTATCACACTCTCTCGGCACAGTACCTACAAGTTGGAAATTTTCAAATATCACTCCGGTACACAAAAAAGACGATCCATCACTTACTAAGACCGATTTCATAATTGTTAAATACCATCTCAAAGAGCCTGGAGAGATGTGTGGCTAATCATTGCTACCCCTTTTTTACGCCAAATCTCTACAATCTTCAACATGGGTTTTCAAAAGGTAAATCAACTGTGTCTCAATTATTACAAGTGTAACATGACATACTCCACTCTCTGGCCAGTGGGAAAGAAATTGATGTGATATACTTAGATCTATCCAAGGCTTTCGACAAAGTTTCACATCGTCTACCGTTGTTAAAAATTGAGAATTTGGGCATTTCCGGTATACTATTACAATGGTTTAGAAGCTACCTCACAGGTAGAAGACAACGAGTTGCACTCGATGGTACCTTCTCCGATTGGCTCCCTGTGACTTTCGGAGTACCACAGGGCTCTATTATGGGCCATTTCATGTTCCTTGTTTACATCAACGACCTGCCCAAATATCCCCACAACGGTTCTAAAATTGCTCTCTTTGCAGATGACTCAAAATTATACAAGACCATTAATTCTGAGGATTCTAGCTGCCAAATTACTAGCTGCCTAATTACTAGCTGCCTAATTACTAGCTGCCTAATTACTAGCTGCCTAATTACTAGCTTCCTAATTACTAGTTGCCTAATTACTAGCTGCCTAATTACTAACTGCCTAATTACTAGCTGCCAAATTACTAGCTGCCTAATTACTAGCTGCCTAATTACTAGCAGCCTAATTACTAGCTGCCTAATTACTAGCTGCCAAATTACTAGCTGCCTAATAACTAGTTGCCTAATTACTAGCTTCCTAATTACTAGCTAGTAATTAGGCAACTAGTAATTAGGCAGCTAGTAATTAGGCAGCTAGTAATTAGGCAACTAGTAATTTGGCAGCTAGTAATTAGGCAGCTAGTAATTAGGAAGCTAGTAATTAGGCAGCTAGTAATTAGGCAGTTAGTAATTAGGCAGCTAGTAATTAGGCAACTAGTAATTAGGCAGCTAGTAATTAGGCAGCTAGTAATTAGGTAGCTAGTAATTAGGCAGCTAGTAATTAGGCAGCTAGTAATTAGGCAGCTAGTAATTAGGCAGATAGTAATTAGGCAGCTAGTAATTAGGCAGCTAGTAATTTGGCAGCTAGTAATTAGGCAGTTAGTAATTAGGCAGCTAGTAATTAGGCAGCTAGTAATTAGGCAGCTAGTAATTAGGCAGCTAGTAATTAGGCAGCTAATAATTAGGCAGCTAGTAATTAGGAAGCTAGTAATTAGGCAGCTAGTAATTAGGAAGCTAGTAATTAGGCAGCTAGTAATTAGGCAGCTAGTAATTAGGCAGCTAGTAATTAGGCAGTTAGTAAGCTGCCTAATTACTAGCTGCCTAATTACTAGCTGCCTAATTACTAGCTGCCTAATTACTAACTGCCTAATTACTAGCTGCCAAATTACTAGCTTCCTAATTACTAGCTGCCTAATTACTAACTGCCTAATTACTAGTTGGCTAATTACTAGCTGCCTAATTACTAGCTGCCTAATTACTAGCTGCCTAATTACTAGCTTCCTAATTACTAGCTGCCTAATTACTAGCTTCCTAATTACTAGCTGCCTAATTACTAGCTGCCTAATTACTAGTTGCCTAATTACTAGCTAGTAATTAGGCAGCTAGTAATTAGGCAGCTAGTAAATAGGCAGCTAGTAAATAGGCAGCTAGTAATTAGGCAGCTAGTAATTAGGAAGCTAGTAATTAGGCAACTAGTAATTAGGCAGCTAGTAATTAGGCAGCTAGTAATTTGGCAGCTAGTAATTAGGCAGCTAGTAATTAGGCAGCTAGTAATTAGGCAGCTAGAAATTAGGCAGCTAGTAATTTGGCAGCTAGTAATTAGGCAGCTAGTAATTAGGCAGCTAGTAATTAGGCAACCAGTAATTAGGCAGTTAGTAAGCTGCCTAATTACTAGCTGCCTAATTACTAGCTGCCTAATTACTAGCTGCCTAATTACTAGCTGCCCAATTACTAACTGCCTAATTACTAGCTGCCTAATTACTAGCTTCCTAATTACTAGTTGCCTAATTACTAGCTGCCTAATTACTAACTGCCTAATTACTAACTGCCTAATTACTAACTGCCTAATTACTAGCTGCCTAATTACTAGCTGCCTAATTACTAGCTGCCTAATTACTAGCTTCCTAATTACTAGCTGCCTAATTACTAGCTTCCTACTTACTAGCTTCCTAATTACTAGCTGCCTAATTACTAGCTCCCTAATTACTGGCTGCCTAATTACTAACTGCCTAATTACTAGCTGCCTAATTACTAGCTTCCTAATTACTAGTTGCCTAATTACTAGCTGCCTAATTACTAACTGCCTAATTACTAACTGCCTAATTACTAGCTGCCTAATTACTAGCTGCCTAATTACTAGCTGCCTAATTACTAGCTGCCTAATTACTAGCTGCCTAATTACTAGTTGCCTAATTACTAGCTGCCTAATTACTAGCTGCCTAATTACTAGCTGCCTAATTACTAGTTGCCTAATTACTAGCTTCCTAATTACTAGTTGCCTAATTACTAGCTGCCTAATTACTAACTGCCTAATTACTAGCTGCCCAATTACTAGCTTCCTAATTACTAGCTGCCAAATTACTAGCTGCCAAATTACTAGTTGCCTAATTACTAGCTGCCTAATTACTAGCTGCCTAATTACTAGTTGCCTAATTACTAGCTAGTAATTAGGAAGCTAGTAATTAGGCAGCTAGTAAATAGGAAGCTGTAAATAAGCAGCTAGTAATTAGGCTGCTAGTAATTAGGAAGCTAGTAATTAGGCAACTAGTAATTAGGCAGCTAGTAATTAGGCAGCTAGTAATTAGGCAGCTAGTAATTAGGCAGCTAGTAATTAGGCAGCTAGTAATTTGGCAGCTAGTAATTAGGCAGCTAGTAATTAGGCAGCTAGTAATTAGGCAGCTAGTAATTAGGCAGCTAGTAATTAGGCAGCTAGTAATTAGGCAGCTAGTAATTAGGCAGCTAGTAATTAGGCAGCTAGTAATTAGGCAGCTAGTAATTAGGCAGCTAGTAATTAGGCAGCTAGTAATTAGGCAGCTAGTAATTAGGCAGCTAGTAATTAGGCATCTAGTAATTAGGCAGCTAGTAATTAGGAAGCTAGTAATTAGGAGGCTAGTAATTAGGCAGCTAGTAATTAGGCATCTAGTAATTAGGCAGCTAGTAATTAGGCAGTTAGTAAGCTGCCTAATTACTAGCTGCCTAATTACTAGCTGCCTAATTACTAGCTGCCTAATTACTAGCTGCCTAATTACTAGCTTCCTAATTACTAGCTGCCAAATTACTAGTTGCCTAATTACTAGCTGCCTAATTACTAGTTGCCTAATTACTAGCTAGTAATTACTAGCTAGTAATTAGGCAGCTAGTAATTTGGCAGCTAGTAATTACTAGCTAGTAATTAGGCAGCTAGTAATTAGGCAGCTAGTAATTAGGCAGCTAGTAATTAGGCAGCTAGTAATTAGGCAGCTAGTAATTAGGAGGCTAGTAATTAGGCAGCTAGTAATTAGGCATCTAGTAATTAGGCAGCTAGTAATTAGGCAGTTAGTAAGCTGCCTAATTACTAGCTGCCTAATTACTAGCTGCCTAATTACAAGCTGCCTAATTACTAGCTGCCTAATTACTAGCTTCCTAATTACTAGCTGCCAAATTACTAGTTGCCTAATTACTAGCTGCCTAATTACTAGTTGCCTAATTACTAGCTAGTAATTACTAGCTAGTAATTAGGCAGCTAGTAATTTGGCAGCTAGTAATTACTAGCTAGTAATTAGGCAGCTAGTAATTAGGCAGCTAGTAATTAGGCAGCTAGTAATTAGGCAGCTAGTAATTAGGCAGCTAGTAATTAGGCAGCTAGTAATTAGGCATCTAGTAATTAGGCAGCTAGTAATTAGGAAGCTAGTAATTAGGAGGCTAGTAATTAGGCAGCTAGTAATTAGGCATCTAGTAATTAGGCAGCTAGTAATTAGGCAGTTAGTAAGCTGCCTAATTACTAGCTGCCTAATTACTAGCTGCCTAATTACTAGCTGCCTAATTACTAGCTGCCTAATTACTAGCTTCCTAATTACTAGCTGCCAAATTACTAGTTGCCTAATTACTAGCTGCCTAATTACTAGCTGCCTAATTACTAGTTGCCTAATTACTAGCTGCCTAATTACTAGCTTCCTAATTACTAGTTGCCTAATTACTAGCTGCCTAATTACTAGCTGCCTAATTACTAGCTAGTAATTAGGCAGCTAGTAATTAGGCAGCTAGTAATTTGGCAGCTAGTAATTTGGCAGCTAGTAATTTGGCAGCTAGTAATTACTAGCTAGTAATTAGGCAGCTAGTAATTAGGCAGCTAGTAATTAGGCAGCTAGTAATTAGGCAGCTAGTAATTAGGCAGCTAGTAATTAGGCAGCTAGTAATTAGGCAGCTAGTAATTAGGCAGCTAGTAATTAGGCAGCTAGTAATTAGGCAGCTAGTAATTTGGCAGCTAGTAATTAGGCAGTTAGTAATTAGGCAGCTAGTAATTAGGCAGCTAGTAATTAGGCAGCTAGTAATTAGGCAGCTAGTAATTAGGCAGCTAGTAATTAGGCAACTAGTAATTTGGCAGCTAGTAATTAGGAAGCTAGTAATTAGGAGGCTAGTAATTAGGCAGCTAGTAATTAGGCATCTAGTAATTAGGCAGCTAGTAATTAGGCAGTTAGTAAGCTGCCTAATTACTAGCTGCCTATTTACTAGCTGCCTATTTACTAGCTGCCTAATTACTAACTGCCTAATTACTAGCTTCCTAATTACTAACTGCCTAATTACTAGCTGCCTAATTACTAGCTGCCTAATTACTAGCTGCCTAATTACTAGCTATCTAATTACTAGCTTCCTAATTAGTAGATGTCTAATTAGGAGCTGCCTAATTAGGAGCTGTGGTCAATTTCAAAATAAATCGGAGAAAGAACTCTTAATCGTGTTTGAACCATTACATAAAAAGCGCAAACATGACAGTTTAAATATTTTTAAAGGGGTCGTCTTACCTTACGTCCGCATTCGTCTTACACTCTTGGTACATTACTTTAACTTTCTCAAGTTTCATCGAGCAAGCATCCAAATGATTATCGCTCTTTGTAAAAGTGTCCACCAACTTTTCAATGATGGAAATTTCATGAAAACTTGTGCAATATCTAAAAATAACAGAGGATCGCATATCTCAAATACAAAGATGAAAGAGCACAAGGTTATTGAGATCAATGAAAAGCAGATGTTTTGTGTTGTGAAATCGTTTCGCTAGAGAGGCATTCAGATAACAGTAAATTAGATTAAATATATCTCGACTGAAACAATTGGTCGGTCTTTACGGTAAAATTATCCTTTAGTACAGACAGAGCGACGAAGGAGCGAGGCTGCGCGAAGAGACCAAGGGCTGGATAATTTACCGTATAAAGGCCGACCAAACGAGGTTAATAATGTTTATTATATGGCTCTTTTAAATTTCTTACATTTCCTCAATTTTTAACAATTTTTTAAAACTTTTCAGTCGTTTTACAATGACCGGTCTTCGCCGGTTTGTAAAGAGCGCTCAGGAACCAATCAGATTGTAGAAATGCTGCGTTAAGACAGCTCACGAGCCAAGCCATATAATTTGCCGTAATGACTAGAACATGCAGGAATTGCAAGGGCATTACGAACATTGTTAATGTCCTAGGTATTCAATGACAAAAATAGTTCATTGTTATTTTTCTCTCAGTTAAAATCTCAAGTGACAAAAAAACATTCAGAAAACGAATTCGATGGTACACATAAAAACAATAAAAAAGTCAAATAGGATTTAAACAGTCATGAATGCAGCAAGAAATTGAAAACTTTATAACTTTAACAAAATACGAGCACCGTGACATTGAAATCTGTTCATCTTTACTTTGAAAACTGAACAAGAAAGTGAACTAAAAAATATGTTCTGTAGCGAAGCCATACACATCATGACCGCTGAAAATGTCTCGTTATTGTGGCCACATAATAAACAGCTTATTGACTTCGCTTGCTCGGTCTGTACAGAGAGAGGGTTTCCGTGAAAACCCCCCTTATACCCCCACCCAATTGGGCTAATTTTCATGCCTGGTTGCGGGAAATATCGGGTGGTTGTGGGAAAAAATTATTGCGGGTTTTTGGGCTGGAATTAATTTTCGTTTTCTCAGCCTTGTTTTTTTTAAGATTGCACTGAATTATTTGTGACAAAAATGTACATTTGATCTCATACAAGTCAGTATAAGCGAGCGAAGTTCATTATTGTGAAGCCAAAATGCAGAGGAAGCGAAAGCCATCCACTCAGTTAAAATAGCACTCTAAATTCCATAATGACAACAAATTTTATTCGTACGACATTTGTATGATAAAAGATGCAAATCGCTCGAGATAACATGCACACAAACTAAAATAAATTTGACGTGCTTTGATGTTAAATGGCTCTGTATTTCTAGTCTTGTCTCCTGCATAACTCCCGGATTTCTCATGTGCTCTCTTTGTGCCATATTGTATTTTGAATATATAAAATATTATTGGATTTGGCTTACACCACGGTCTGGATAAATCTTGATATCATGCTCAGCTTCATCCAATAATTGTTTATAGTTTATTCCAACCATATTGCAGCAAATAGCTGAATTACAAGGTGGGGTCATAATTATATCCAAAAAGGAACATCAACAATACATAATAGCTACTACAGTAAACAGCTATAATTGTTACAAATACATATCTTAAGTGAAATGTTCTAATTATTTAATGGTGAAAACGTTGAAGTTCGTTTGGGTACAATGGTTACAACTGTAGTTGATCCCGAATGTAAATTATAATGTGAGCTAATAACATGGCGTGGAACAAGAGACTGGATTAATGGAGAAGAAGAACAGGTTCGATTAATAAACATCAAGTGTGCATCTTCTCTCCTTTGAATTGGCTAAGAGAGGCATACATATATACATATATTTTACTCATTAAAGGTTTGACCTTCTGAGTCCGGTTACCCCGACAGCCCGTAGCGGTCGCGAATCCACCGTTTGAATTCCGATCTTTCCCTCATCATTTTCCATAATTGACTCTTGTCCATACCCACGACTTTTTTTCATGACAGCCAGAACTTCCTTAGGGAGAATGATACGTAGCGCATGCCTATGGAAGGTATGCCCTCCATAGGTACGTCCGCATATAGGCATAAACTACTCGGGGTTTATATTTCTGATGACCTTACCTGGAACAATCGTGTCTTTCGTTTTGTAAGAAGAGCTTCTAAAAGGTTGTGTGCAACATTTTAGAAGCTCTTTTTACAAAATGAAAGACATGATTCTTCCAGGTAAGGTCATCAGAAATATAAACCCCGAGTAGTTTATACATATTGACTCTCTATGTTATTATCAACAACAAGAGGGCCAAGTATTCTTTATTCTTATATTACAAAACGGTGATTATCATCTCCCTACATTTTACTCGGGTTTAACTTCATACCTCTAATAGATGCATAACTATACATATCTACCACATGTAAAGCGAAGATAAGAAGGTGAGCATCTATGTATAAATTACGTTATAATAATAATAATAATTTAATGTTCTTATGCGCATTTAAAAATCTCAATGCGCTTACATGATAAATGAGATAAAACTTACATTCCTACAATTACGGAATAATATAACCTAATGTAAGACTAGAATAAAATACTTATAGTAGTTATAAAATGTTCCTAGGAATTGTTCATTATTAAAATAACTAAACATTATAGGCTCGTTTAAACAAAAATGTTTTCAGAGATGTCTTAAAAACTTGAACGTTTTCACTGGACTTAATGTATTCCGGAAGAGGGTTCCAAAGTTCAGGTGCTGCAGATGAAAATGCTCGACATCCATATGTAACCGTACTGTTTCCAGTTGCTGGAATACACAAGAGGGATTTTAGGTTGTCGTTCCTCAATTAGGTTAGTGAGATAGCCCGGTGATAAACCATGGAGTATCTTGTACACAATCAGTAGTATTTTGAAATTTATTCGCTCCTTAATAGGCAACCAATGTAACTCATATAGTGCAGGTGTTATATGATCGTATCGTCTCGTTCCTGTCACTAAACGTGCAGCAATATTTTGAATCCGTTGTAATTTATCCAGTTGATACTTCGGAAGACCATAATAGAGACAGTTACAATAATCTAGGAGTGATAATACAAATGTGCTTATAAGTCGCTTGAGGCTCTCAGTTGTTAAATATTTACGAATACGACCAATAAACATGATGGCTGCCATAGCTTTTTTACAAGTTCCATTTATCTGCTGAGAGAAAGTCATATTTTTATCAAACTTAACTCCTAGGTATCAGTTGCAGGAAAGCTATGAACAATTTTTGTTTTTCAGAATTGCATAATAACATGTTTTGAGTATCCCAATGCATGACATTTTCAATGCACTCGCGGAGAGTTTCAACAGCAGGATGAGGATCATTAGGATTAATAGTTATATAAATTTGCGTATCATCAGCGATTCAGCGTAGAACATACAACTCAGCTTATACGATAATATCACGTCTTGTAGTGGTGCCAAATACAGGGCAAAAAGAAGAGGACCAAGTATCGAGCCCTGAGGGACTCCATATTCTAGATTTTGTGCTGTAGATATTTACATGTATATATACATGTAATATTACCAATTCGTACTGATTGAGAGCGTCCGTGAAGGTATGATCTGAACCATTTGAGAACTGTTCCAGTAAAGCCAAAATAGGTATTAAGTCTTGTTAATAGTATATTATGATCTAGCGTGTCAAAAGCCGCAGATAGATCAAGAAGTACTAGAATAACATCATGATGTCCATCAACTGTTCTGAAGATACATGTATCATTGGATACCCGCAATAATGATGTCTCTGTAGAATGATGCTTACGATATGCTGATTGGAAGGACGGGAATAAATCATTGTTCTCCAAATGCGAGTACGTCTGGATTGACACAGTTTTCTCCATTATTTTATCAAGAAATGGAATATTTGTAACAAGTTCAGCATCAAATCGAGGTTGGGCGTGAGATCTTTTAAATGCATCTGGAAATACACCAGAGGATAACGATGTAGAAACAATATCATGGATAATAGGAGCAACCAGTTCCATGTGTTCTTTAATTACATGAGTTGATATAGGATCCAGAAAACAGGATTTATTTGAGAGAGAACCAATGTGTTGTATGATAAATGAACATCCAGGTACGTGGAATTCACTGAATACCTGTGAAAGAGTTCCTCTCAGTGGTGTAACAATGCGGCACCAGTCTGATTAGCCAATTTAGCATATAATTCCTCTTATATTGCGAATTTTATTAGTAAAGAAATCATTAAATTTCTCTACTAAGCTGTATTTTTCATCTGAAACATACCATCAACAGCCTAAATAGTCTACTGTTATCGGCTTTGTCAATTTTGGTCTTGTAATAATTGGTTTTACAAGTTTGTAAAAGATCATTGTAACTATTGCATGATTCAGCAAACAACTGTTTATCCACTGTTAATCCCGATTTCCTACTATATCTCCGTTCCAAACGACGCTTTTCTCGTTTAGCTTTACGCAGTTCATCAGTATACCATTTAGCCAACATTATCATATGTGGTCTTGAGCAGGTCATTATATTTGGTCACTAAGTCATTTATATCAGATTTGTCAAAGCTATCTAGTTGTGAGAATGATTTTGAAATATCATTTTGCAGTTTAGCTGTATCCATATCCTT
Organism: Chrysogorgia sp. JL179-B06; assembly: GCA_035772405.1. Taxonomy (NCBI): domain Eukaryota; kingdom Metazoa; phylum Cnidaria; class Anthozoa; order Scleralcyonacea; family Chrysogorgiidae; genus Chrysogorgia; species Chrysogorgia sp. JL179-B06. The sequence continues at coordinate 1,164,273 of JAYKKM010000142.1, forward strand.
GGTAGGTCACCATTACTTAATTACATAATGGTGGTCTTGGACAATTTATCTTACACATAACAACTCGGTGGTCAGAGTAAATATCATTAAGAATTTCAACACCATGAATAATATTCTCATTTCGTCTTGTTATGATTAAATCAAGAGTATGGCCTCGACAATGGGTAGATCCAGATACATGCTGATACATGGGTAGATCCAGATACACGTTTTACAAGTTTTGACCATGATAATGTTTATCCCGCATTACCGACATCCCGCGGCTCAGTGCATTTCTCACCAAGACCTGCCTGTCCCACATAAACACTGCGGCGGGAGAAACAATAAACAATTATTGGATGAGGCTGAGCATGATATCAAGAATTATCTATATATCTCGGTCAATTTTATCTGCCGAAGCCGAAGGCTGTGACTTTTATATCAGTAAAAAATATTATCCTTCCACAGTTTATGGCTGTCTGCCCGTCACTTCTGTTGAATACAATTATACAAGCAACGCGCAGAGTTGCAGACCATTGATCTTCACTCTAGAAGGACAACTAAATGCTAAAGAAATGCAGGATTGGCATAAAATGCACATTTACACTGATTAAATTACGGCACAAATAAAATCTACAACAAATTTTACTTAAATAAATTTTATTTGCATCTGATATATTGGTTTCGTTCAACCATATTTCGATTTGTTCAAACATCTTTCGATCTCTCTTTCGGTTTTTAAACTAACCATTAATTTTCTTTATCATTTAGTTGTCCTTTTAGAGTAAAGATCAGTCGTGTCAGTCATCTGCTACTCAACAAAAGTCACGGCAAGATGACCGGCAAGATGACCAGAGATATAAAATTATCGTATTACATCTGTTGTCAAGATGTCGAGTGCAACTAGTTCGGTGAAACATTCTGCTTCGTTCAGTGTTATGCACGAGAGTATTTCGTCGCTTGTTAATCTCAATAGACTTACTCACTTCAAAAATTTAACCATGATTTAACTGAGCACAAAACGTTCACTGGTAATTGATGATTCATGACGCCGAAGGAATCCTATACTGTACCGATTGGTTTCTGATTGCTAACAACACAGCGAGCGACACAATCTCCCCACTCCAATACCTCGTACATATGCTTCGCGTATCCACGAGTTAAAAATTATTTTTAGCAGCTTCGCTTCTCATCTTCTGCTACTCCTTGCCTGTCAATATATCTCATTCTCTCCGACTAATTAGTCATGGCATTAAACCGTTTGAGTCGAGATACTCGAGCTACCTGTAATTTATGTTATCTGATTGGCTATCTCTGCGAAATCATTTCAAAACACAACAAATATACTTGTATTGTCTATTTTGTAATGGTCTATATGTCTGGTCTGTTTACCTTTTCTTCCTGTAGGAACTTAACTCCATTTTGAGAAGTATACAGACAACTTTTCCATTGGAGACACTATCATTTAACTGTTGCCACCCGTCGTACAGAGAGCTGAAAAGAAAGAGAAAATACTTGATAACTAATATATACAGAAATGCACAATCTAAATTTTAGCAATTAAAATAGACCTATAGGGCTAGAAATAAGTGTCGGACAGCGGTCAATGTCTGGTGAATTTGTCAGTTTGTTCCCGTCGTTTTTCACTGGGGATGTGTTGGTGGGATCAATTTTATGTAGACTTGGTGCTTCCCTTTGGTTTACGTCAGGTACCATTTATTTTTAATGCGCTCGCGTCGGCTGTCGTATTACAACGTGCGGCCGGTCCTGTATTACCTCGACGATTTTCTCATCATGGGTCCTCATTCGCCCCCCACTGTTCCACCAATGTGGCTCCAGCATGCCGAAACCTTTTTAGGTATCGAGCTCAACTCCATCCTCCAAACCGCGTGGCTTCCGCCGGAGAAAATCTCCCATATCTTTGCCCTCCCCCAATCTTGGTCCCTAAAGACGATTTGTCCTCGTACGGAGTTGGAATCCCTTATTGGCCATCTCCAACACGCCTATAAAGTCGTCCACCCCCGGGCGTAGCTTTTTTCGGAGGATGATCAATATTCATGTTGTTTTCATCACCGGTCCATCCGATTCGTCTCAACCTCGAGTTTCGTCGGTGTCTTCATTGGTGGATTACATTTTTTGCTACAGGTAAGTGGAACTGAGTTAGCTTTTCCTGTCTTCCGCAATTACCACACTGCCCGATTTATGCGTACTCGGCTCCCGCCTCTCGGGCACAGCTTTTTGGGGCCATATGTCAGTGTGAATGGTGTTTCCACTCGTGGGTGTTCCTTCCGTCGTTTTCCTTCCATCGCCTTCTTGGAATTAGTTCCCATTGTCGTCGCCGCTCACTTGTCATCCGCTTGTGTCATTTATATTGGCCACTCCGGCTATTTTTCCCATTGGTGCGCTGTCTCGCAATTTGGTTTTGCCAGGGCTGTCGCCTTGTCCGTTGTTTATCTCTCTTCCATTCTCGTGAATTCTTGGCTTCGTCGCATTTTGACCACAGCCGTCATTCCCGGCTACTACTCAACCACAGTTTCTGGATCGGGGCCGCTTCCTCCGCTGCGTTGGTAGGTATACCGGATCACGGCACAAATACACTATGCGTATTTGCGGTATGTTCGTACTCCACCGCGCGGCTCGCTTTTTGGTTTAGCCGCTACATTTGGGTCGCCTTTTAGGGAGGGTTCTCAGCTAGAAAATTAGTTTACTAAGTTTAGGTTGGTGGTCTATGGCCTTGGGCAGTTAAGTTACCTAGAAGCTTTACTCTATGGTAGTTAAAATTCACTGGTGGGGCGTTTTCGCCTCACCCGTGGCTGTATGTGAAACATCTCTTCGACGTACACCTTCCAAAATAGAATAGATCTACCCAAGACCCGAAGTCAGTGCCGGTTAGGGTTTGATGCTTATGCATAACAATGGTTGTGGAACGGGTTGTAAGATGGCTGAGGTAGTTCACTCGACTTTTATTTTATTTATTTATTTATTGATACGCGTATGTTGAGGTAACCTGTCAAATGTATAAGTTATTTCATTGCAGGACGCCCCCAGGACGCCCCGACGCGCTTCTAGCTATGTATAAGCCTGGGGAAGTAAGCAGGCTGAGCTAGATTATGAGCTAGATTATGAGATGGAATTTAAAGAACTGCAACCTGATTTTGGTATTGTCCTTGTTTGGGACTTTGCTATACTACAATTAAAAGAATATTATTTTATTATTAGTGTAACATCCTATTTCAAATCCCACAAGGCTTAAAAGGGTTCTTATTTAGGATCGAAATTTCAATCTGAGCTTAGCTGGTAAATAAATAGTTGCGCAATAGTTGGTGACGTACACTCCTTCATGCGCATGGGCGGAAAAGAGCTCCACTAAGGAATATGAACTCGGCCAATGCTATTCTCAAGACAGTGGCTTGTTGCGCCACATGTTCACAAATATCACAAAGGTATTTCTCAACCGAGTTCTCTTCGTAATATTAGTGCGTTGGCGGCGGATAGGAAAACACAATTATATGGAGAAAAAGGTGCAACAAAATCTCTCTCTTCGAACATTTTGCGAGATGGAGGGATTTGCGAAAGGATCTTCACTTGAAAATTGGCAACTAGAATTTTGCATGGTGTTTGCACCGCTTATTCAATTTCGTCTTCACGAAACCCTGTCTCGTCCATATTTTTTATTTAAGGTCTCGATAAAGGTTCAAAGTGTCATTTTTGAAAAACGCTCTTGTAGTTGTAGCGTCGCAAAAATGACACTTTGAACCTTCATCAACACCTTAACTGAGCTCGCAGACTAATCGTTGTGGCTTATATTACACTACTTCATGTAAGTTTAACTATACTGTTTTATAAACAAACGATGTAAACAAAACCTTGAACATGCGCAGAACGGACTGTATAACCGTTATAAATACCATTTCTTAATTAGATGTGTATCTTTCTTTTCACCCAGCTGTTTCAGGGCGCGATGTTTTCTGGTCGTCCATTTATTAACGTATTCCAATGCTTTGTTATCAAACGGACCGGTTTCAGAAAAGCCTTCAATAGCCAGCGCGTACAACTGACAGGAGCGAGTCATCGCACTCATCGACTCCTTCCATTGCCCTTGTTTTTCCAGACAATCGGATAAAAGCTCGTTCTTCTTAAATAGCAACGTCTAAAATAAAAAAAGATATACGCTAGGATGAGCGGGAAAAATAGCTTGTCGTTTATTTTTGTTTGTCATTATCTTACATGTGCCGAAGCTTAATAAATATATACATTTTAGCCAGCTATATACAAATCAGTTTCAACACATTCATTTCGATAAAAATAAATAATGGTGTAAAGTTTAAAATATGTATGCAAACTCGGCTGCTAGACTAATTTAATTGTGGCGAAAGGCTGAACATATTACGCCTCTGTTGGTTGAGTTGCACTGTCTGCAAGCAACGTATTAATTTTAAGATCTTATTGTTTAGATACATGTAGCTGAGAACTCCTGTTACATGTACTTACTCAACCTTTGTTTCAGCTAGAGTGTTGGCTGTTTTCGGTGTGTGCACCAAATCTGTGTCGACTTTTTAAGTGAAAGTTGACTGTCGCATAGGCAGTACATATATCAATCGAACCAGTACATCACTGTAACCTTCGCTCTCCATCTGTGAGACCTTTGAACCTGACCTGCTCTCCATCAATGACCTGTTCTCCATCATTGACCTGCTCTCCATAAATGGTTAGAGCGTCTCACCAGCAATCAGAAGGTTACAGGTTCGATCCCTGTCCGGGACTCAGGAACATTTTTCTGAGGATTTGAACTTGACGATCGTCCATGTACCTGTATCATCATTATTATTACTATTATTCAAAAGTCTAACTTGTTAAAAGGTCTCACCTGTTCAAATGTCGCGCCCGTTCAAAGACCTGCTTGTTCAAAGATCTTGCTTCTTCTATTCATGAAACTTAGATGTAAGCATTTACGACGGATTCTACGACGGATTATTTACAAAACCCAACGATGCTTCACACCGGAGCGTGCTTACGCACGTCCACCTTTAACGCCGCCTAATAATAAATGACCATTTCATTCGTTTTGTAGCAAAGGCTAGGTTGAGCATATTACCGACGAAATTTACAACGTATATTTGGAATAGAGAGAATAACTCATTATGCCCTTTCGGATGTCTAAAAAGTATGACTCATTTGCTGAATGGATGCATTAGAACGTTTGGAAAATTTTACAGCAGGCGCCACGATGGAATTGCAGATATAGTTGTAGTGACGCTCAAGAGTTGCTGTCGACGAGTTCGTGCTATGGTTGAAAGAAATATAGAAACTGTGTTTCCTATGCTAAAAGATGAAATGAAAGATCTTGTTCACCGTCGTTCAGATATTTATGAGTTATCTAAGTATTGTACTGATTCGTCAACGGTTTATCAAAAGTTACTTAGTCATTTTCCTGCAAACATCGTCCAATTCCTTCTCTGGTATTTTCCGCTGCACGTCTCTTTGGTACTGTACGTCTTATCATGCAGCGATTTTAAGAACCACAGCTCAGTGGATAAAAAAGATACGGAGCGAAAAACTGCAGAATTTCCTCGCCAAACAGCAGATAACGTGGTAATTTAATTTGCCAAAGTCTCCCTGGTGGGGAGGAATGTACGAGAGAATAATCAAGGAAATCAAGAAAACGCTGTACAAAACTGTTGGGAAAACCCATCTCACCTTCGAGCAGCTGAACACCGTGGTCATGGATATCGAAATACATTTAAATAACCGCCCATTGACCTACGTAGACAGTGATGGAGGAGCGAAACAAATCCTTACACCTAACACGATAATGTGGGGACAAGAAGCCTGCATTCTTCAGAATCCTGAACCGGAAGAACCAGATGAAGAAGTGAGTAAACTACACAGACGCCTCAGCACTGCAAGACAACATGCCTGAAATCGTTGGCAAACGCAGTACATCTATAGTTTTATGGCTTAATAGCTTTATGGCTTATAGCTTAATCCCATCGGATGGTGAAAGGAGATGGTCATATTCCAAAAGTTGGAGAAATCGTATTAGTCATTGGAGAGAAGAACAGGGGACTTTGGAAGAAAGGAAAGGCGGTACGCCATATACGAGGAAGGACGGAATAATCAGAGGTGTTGGTTTATTACACAAAGGACACCAGATAGAATGACCCATCCAGTTGGTGTGTCCCTTGGAGATACGAAGTGTGTACCCAGAAGAACCCGAAAGACCTGCGACACCAGGAGAAGACCTGTACGTGTTATGAAGGTGTTTAATCTTGTTTTAAATTCCACAGCTGTCTGGGTTTTCGTTACGTCAAGGTGGATTACAGCACAAGTGAATCCTTCTTGTTAATCTTGTAAACTAGCGGCCCAGCGAAATCAATGCCGGTTGTTTGGAATGGTCTACTCGCCTTGGTTCGGAACTGTGGAAGTGGAGCTGTGTCCGCCCTTCCATAGGATTTAGTGAAAAATACTTTACATATGTAGCACTGGTGTATGACTTTCTTCACCAGCGACTTGAGATGAGGGATCCACCAATCACCTCTTATGGCTCCCATGGTGTTGGCTGTTCCAAGGTGAAGATGTGCTCATGAACATGTTGAATGAGTTTCTGGGCAAATAATCCATCTTCAAGATACATTGCAAAGTGAAAAGGTGGTAAACTGCCAATTTTTAGTAACGAAATACTGACGTTTCGAGCGGATCCCTTCATCAGAGTAAGACGAGATGAAATAAATAGAAAATAAAAATGCCAAAAGGGTGTCACAAGTAGAAAGTAGCCAATCAAATGCATGGGAGATAAACAAACTAATAATTAATGAGATGCGAAACGTTAAATCATTTGCTATTTTTACAGTCGATCAGCAAACAGACTGAGGAGGAGGGAGCAATGACAGGTCCAATATTCAAGGGGATTAGGCGATTGGACCTCTCGTTTTCCGGTCCATGGTCTAAAGTTCTTCTTTTGTCCAATCGATAATACCTGCACCATACCGCACAATAGAGACAGCTCTAGTGTTGATTGCTTTAATGATATTCCCTCCGTTCAGCTTGGACTTCAAACTTTTGGATTATTTGCTTCATCTCAGTGTGCTTAATATTGTCTACTTCAAGCACCCCGAGGTACTTGTATCCATCATCATCACCATTTAGTGCTCTGATCACCTTGTTATCAGGCATATTTATTCCTTCACAACTTACGAATTTTCCCCTTTTCATCATAAGAGTTGTACACTTTGATATCGCAAACTCCACTCTCAAGTATTCACTAACAACTCTATAATTGACTGCACAAGCGAGTTTACCTGGTTCTCATTTTTTCCATAGATCGTTCGTGAATAACTCCATTTCCCTTTCCTAGGCTATAAACGGTCTTAATCTTCCTTAGCAATGGTGTTAGTGGGATTAAAGACGTTACAAACAATAGGGGTAAGAGACTTGTCACCTTGGAAGATCCCTCTCTTTATGTTCACTTCAACAAGTACTTCATTTGCAGCCGTTAATTCCGTTTTCCATTTTTTTCATACTGTTCTGGGGGAGCCCAATCATATTCTTAGCAACTCCAAACATACCCATACTCTGGATTATCCACGAATGAGGAACAATGTCAAAGGGCCTGTTAGCCTTCTCTTGCAGTTATTAATTATCATTTTGTCAATCAACAACTGGTCCTTTGTCAATCAACACCAGGTCCTTAGAGTCCTTTCGGCAACCTTTCTGTTCTTCTGACAGAAGTTTCTTTCTATCAAGATGTTGATATATTTCATCAGCTAGCATACCTGTGAGGAGTTTCCATATCATTGTGAGGCAGATAATAGGTCTGAATTTGGTCACTACAGCCCCCTATACTACATGTATATCCTTAACAATTAATACAATTCTCCCTCTTGTCATCCAGTTCGGGACAGAGTTATCTTCGGGCACCCATTTAATTGTCCTACAATCCGATCTTTCAATGCAAAAAAGTTCTTCATCCAATATCCTTGGAGTCTGTCAGGACCTGGCGATTTCCAATTGGATATTTTCCAAAGTTGTTTCATCATCAACTCGACGGTCACTTCAACATCGTTTTACTGCTCCACTCCAACCAGTTCCTCTCTACACTTTTACACCATATTCCATTCCAAAATTCTTTGCTTTCCACTCTATCAGGTATGATGTCATTACAGTACCTCTTTCAACTCCCTCTATTTCTTCAAAAAGTCTTTTCTGGTTTTTCTCAAACAATCTATAAATCTGCCGGTTTTATGTATTCCTATCTCGTAACGTCTCAATTTTGCAGCTTGTTCACTTACCCTCTCCCTAAATTCTACAAGAACGACTCGATATCCCTTCCTGACTGTTGTATTTTCTTTCCAGATGTTGACTAAGTTCTTTCCTTGAAGTGGCACCTGATACCACCATTTCCAATCTACTGATGTCGTATTAACTGATGTCTGATCCTTCTTTTTCGCCATGGTTCTTCCATCTTCTTTCCTGTTCCCCTTCTAACACCCAGCCGTTCAGCAACGACATTTGCTCCAAGCCTCCAGCGATCACTAACCCAATCACCTCATTAACCTCCCTCACCGCTATTTTTAGACTTGATCATTCCACATTCCCTAGCTTAAGGGTTTTAAGCTCTTCCTTCACAAACGCATCTGGGATCATTTGTAAAATGGAAATCTTACACTAAGCCCTTCATCTCGCATCTTTCCAGCTATATGATCGGACGTATTATTATTATTATTATTATTATTATTATTATTATTATTATTATTATTACAGTATTATTATTGACGACACATGGACGATCGTCAACCTCAAATCCGCAAGTCCCGGTTTCCAAGCTCCCATATTCACTGTATACATGTACAGTATATACCACATTTATTATTATTATTATTATTACTATTTATTACTATTTATTATTATTATTATTATTACATAATATATAATATGGCCGCCGACTATGGCCGTCGGACCTTGTGCTTTAAGATATTGAAGTTTATTAGCAGTTCAGTTTATGTGAACGATAGCATGGCGACTAAATTCTGACTTGTTTATAAGTTTAAGAAGAAAGCCTAGCTAGGTTTGCAGTTAACAGAAGCTGCTATTTAACAGAAGTGAGAAGTAAGATAGTTGAGCTTAAATACTTTAACAAGAACTCCGAATAGTAAAGACAAGATGCCGCGGAAAAGAAAGAATACAACCACTGGAAGAACAAAATGGACCGAAGAGATGGTGGCAGATATTTTGGTTTGTCGTGAAAGAGCAATAGCAGAACATCAGAGCGGCCAGAATTATCAAAGGAAAGGCTATATGGAAATCATGAGGTTGTTATGGGAGGAAAAAGGATATGCCTCATTAGGCCTAACAGCTCAGAATCTGAGAGACAAAGCAGCTCAACTGGTGAAAAGTCAAGAAAGAAATCGACAAGAAAGTATTAACGCTGATGAAGAAGTATATGTGAACGGTGAAGCGAATAAAGCCATGGAAAGGACGGCAACTGGGGTTCAAGAAAGAAGTCAACAAGAAAATGCCAATGTTGTTGATGAAATTTGCATAAACGAACAAGTAAATTATGCAAATCATACTCCTTCAGAAGTGCATATGAATATTCCAATTCCGTTTCAATGGGGCGAGTTCAGTGGAGAGGTGTTTGCTCAACGTATAGATGGTGAACATGAGGAAATAGTCAAATGGAGGCGAAATATTTTTCTTCTTCCATCTGGAAAAGTTGGAAAAGCATTCATTAAAGAATTGGCCAGATTATACCAAGCCTACGCAGACGAATCACCTCTTGAGTGCATTGTTTTTAAGGCGTGTTCAATCATGCAGTGCTTATTATTACAAAAGCCTCACGCTAAAAGCAAAACCAAGGAACATATAGCCTGTTTAGAACGCAGAATGACTTTATGGTCGGAAGGAAAGATTGAAAAGTTAATCTCTGAGGGGAAGTGTATTCAAAATCACCTTATCTCTAGCACCACAGCGGAAGTCGAATCGGAAAAGATTGCAAGGGGTTTCAATCGTCTCATGTTACAAGGAAAGACACGGCAAGCGGTTCGTCTAATTTCCAATGCAAATAAAGGAGCTCTATTAAATATAGATTCACTAATACCTGTGGGAGAGGATGACGATGGTAATATCCAATGGAAGACGACGCGGGAGGTTTTAGCGGAAAAGCATCCGCAGGGAAGAGTTCCGGTAGCAGAGACACTTTTACCTGAGCCCGAGATGGACGAAACTCATTACGATCCCGTCATATTCGAAAGAATTACTGGAGAGTCAATCAGGGTAGCCGCAAACAAGACACAAGGCGCTGCCGGCCCATCGGGACTTGATGCCTATGCATGGCGTCGTTTTTGTTCATCCTTTAAAAGTGCCTCCGTTGATTTATGTAATGCGCTAGCTGGAATAGCACGACGCCTGTGCACTTCAGCTGTTCATTATGAAGGTTTATCTGCATTTGTAGCGTGTCGATTAATACCACTCAACAAAAATCCAGGAGTACGTCCAATTGGTATTGGCGAGGTGCCAAGGCGTATTATAGCAAAGTCCATCCTTAAAGTGGTTGGAAATTATGTCCAGGAAGCCGCGGGGCCACTACAGGCATGTGCGGGCCATGAAGCCGGTTGTGAAGCTGCAGTTCATGCCATGAATGAGATTATGTCATCTGAGGAAACAGAAGCATTATTATTGGTAGATGCTAACAACGCATTCAACACCATCAATCGACAAGCCGCGCTGCATAACATCGGGGTTATCTGTCCCGCAATATCAACTGTCCTGAATAACACCTATCAAACCCCAGTAAGGCTATTTGTCACCGGAGGAGGAGAAATTGAATCATCGGAAGGGATTACTCAAGGAGATCCCCTGGCAATGGCTATGTACGCTCTTGCTGTGACACCTTTAATTCGAAGATTGAGATCAGTTGAGCCAAGAGTTAAACAAGTATGGTTTGCTGATGATTCCACTGCAGGAGGAAAGATCGAAGCATTAAGAAGATGGTGGCAGTGTCTATCAGCTATCGGTCCACAGATGGGATACCATCCAAACGCAAGTAAAACACACCTCATTGTTAAACCAGAGTTTCAAGAAGAAGCAATTAAATTTTTTGAAGGAACGGGAATTCTAGTGACAACTGATGGACATGAGATGCTTGGTTCAACTGTTGGTTCAACCTGCTTTGCTAATGAGTATGCAGCACACAAAGTCGAAGACTTTGTTGAAGAAATTAAGAATCTTTCCAAGATAGCAGAACGATATCCCCAATCTGCATATGCTGCGTTCTCTCATTGCATTTTGGGAAAATGGCGATATATAATGCGGACAATCGAGGATATTGACAGTCTATTTCAGCCATTAGAAGATACGATTAGTCAAACCTTTATTCGGCCGGCATTAACTGGTAGATGTCAGTGTACTTCTGAAGAAAGGAGACTTCTCTCTCTATACCAATACGCTACGGTGGTCTAAACATTATCAACCCAGTAACCAGTGCAAGTGGAGAATATCATGCCTCACAAAAGATCAGCGAAACCTTGAAAGATATGATTGTCGAGCAAAAGGAATCCTTCATTAGACCACAACTACAATCCATCAAAACAAATCTGCGTCGGCATAAACAACAAGAAATTGAGAGCTTGGCTCAACAAGTCAGAGAAAGTCTATCTCCACCAAAGAAAAGAATGATGGACTTACTTTGCGAGAAAGGATCGTCATCGTGGTTGTCAGTTTTACCACTACAAGATCAAGGCTTCAACCTGAACAAAGGACAATTTCGTGATGCGCTCTATCTGCGATATGGATGGCAGCTGAAAAATGTACCACTCCAATGTAAGTGTGGCAAGAATTTTTCAGCAGACCACGCCATGATATGCCCTTTTGGTGGACTACCAATAATAAGGCATAACGAGAATAGAGACATAACCACCCAATGGCTGATGGAAGTATGTTCTGATGTGGAAAAAGAACCACAGCTACAACCACTCGCAGGCGAGATCATATTACCAAGAACGGCAAACAAGCAAGATGAAGCAAGAGTAGATATTAGAGCAAAGGGTTTTTGGAGTAGGCAGCAAGTTGCATTTTTTGATGTTAGGGTTTTTCACCCAAACGCATCGAGCTACCGAAATACCAATATACCTGCACTCTACAGACAACATGAGATGGCTAAGAAGAGGGAGTACGGAGACAGAATTAGGGAAGTTGAATATGCTGCATTTACACCTCTTGTGTTTTCAACAAGTGGGGTGGAAAAGAGACAACCGTTGCTTATAAACGCCTAGCAGAATTGTTAGCACAGAAGCGAAAGTCAGATTACAGCATTACACTTGCGTGGATGCGATGCACATTATCTTTCGCCTTGATACGGTCGGCAGTTATGGCAATAAGAGGGAGCCGTTCTTCTACGAATCGGGATCCACACGCAAACATTGAACTGGGCTATAGAGAAAGTCGTTTAGGAGTTTTTTAATATATTTTTTTAATTTTAATTTTAATTTATTTTAATTTTTAATGTTTTATTTTTTTTTATTATATTTATTTAAAATTGGAGGATTTTAAAAGACGATTGTTCGATTTCTATGTAATAAATTATCATTAATTTGTAAATATAGTATTATCTAAATTTTTAATTAATTTCAGATGTAATTGAGATTTTATTGTAAAAAAAAAATTAAAAAAAATAAAAAAATTATTACTATTACTATTACTATTACTATTATTATTATTATTATTGAACATTTATTATTATTAAATTAACGTGTGTGACAACACTCCTACCAATAAGAAAACCCTGATAAACTACTCACCTCCAGTATTCCACCAGCTCCATTGCTTTTCGACCGCCACATATCAACGGCCTCACAAGAGAGACGTGCAAGACTTGCGGCATCGTTAAACTGGTTGATTTTAAAGAACAGCAATGCAACATTAAAAGCATCAGTGGCTATATAACGGTAGTGTTCGGTGGCGGCAGAAACTTCTTCAACCACATTGTCCGTCATTGTCTTTCCTTCCATCATGCAGGAGACATAATCAAACTTAATGGAAACTTTCCTACGTGAACAATAATAAAAACAAAACGGAAATTTCAATAGTAAATTTTCGATTTTATATCTAAATCATCTTCAGAATCAACTGGAATCATAAAATTATATGTTAAATTATACTCGTGTTGTTCATAACTCTCACTATAGCTCGCTTAGTGTAGCTCACTCATGAGATATATTCACAATACTTGAAGATAAAATTCGTATCACGCACGGTCATGTAATATACTGTACTCTATTTATTGTGCTCGCATGTTTCGTCAGTTAAATCATAGATAATCCACATTCTGCATTTTGAGGCGAAAATCTTGGCAAAAAGAACGGCGTTCATAGCAACGAGATTAATATAACGTAGTTAATATAACGTGGTATCGTCGCAATAGAAGAACAAGGCGGTAATCGTAATCTAGTTAGGAATATTATTGCGCAGCAAATAGCTTTAAAAAGAGTCACAATATTAAAAAAAAATTAAATATTTTAAAAAGAGTATTATTTTTATAAAATAATTCGGAAACAGTTGCTTATACTTAGAATAACTACGATATAGATTGATTTTGATTTAATACAAATTCTCATTATAGTTACTGACGTCATTTCGGTCTCCGTAGCCTGATCGAGACCGGCAAGCTGACCAATCACAGCGTGCGTAGAGTAAAATTATTTTATAAAACTGTATGGAAAACCGGGAAAATTACGTTATACGCCATCATGCACAGTAAGGAGAATTTATGTATTAATAAAGAAAGAAAGCTATTGCCACATTATACTTGTTTCCTTCTGGTTATTTTATAAAAGAAATAGAAAACATTTTTCGCCGTGTTCCCATACGTTATAGAAACACTCGTGGAAGTTTGAGAGAACTCGAAATCGCGTGGAAACACTCGCCCTTCGGGCTCGCATTCCCAGTACGAGTTCTCGCTCTGCCAAACTTCCACTCGTGTTTCTATAATTGTATGGAAACATGGAAAATGTTTTCTATTTCTTAGTTATAAAATAATTTTACTCTACGCACGCTGTGATTGGTCAACTTGCCGGTCTCGATCAGGCTACGGAGACCGGGATGACGTTAGTAACTAATGAGAATTTGCATTAAATCAATATCAAGTATAAGCAATTGCTTCTGAATTATTTTATAAAAATAATAGAATACGTTTACCTGGGTCTCTATAACGTGATCGAAACCATCGTGAAGTAATAAAAACACTCGAGAATTTGGGAAAGCACTCGCCTTGGGGGCTCGTGCTTCTTCCCACACTTCTCTCGTGTTTTTATTACGTCACTCGGGTTTCGATAACGTTATAGAGACCCGGGTGGCCGGGCAAACATATTCTATTGTTTAAATAGAACATCAACGCAAAGCACAAATCATATAACATTTTAGCATTCAAAAATTGCGTTGGGCCGACCCGGTAGCAGTATAGATAGATGGAGGTCTCCGGCCACCACCTTCCGGTGGTGGAGCTGGTGCGGTTTGGGGCATTCCCATACTTAAGTTTAGCTACTTTGAGTTTTTGCTAGGTAGCAGTTTCGCAGGCTAGTATTGGCGACTCTACGTTTGAAGGTGATCCCTTGCAATGTATAATCCGCCGCAGTGCTTCCGGGCCGCATTAATTTTGGGGTGTGCTTTAATTTTTGGAAAGGCTTTAACTCAAGACGGGATAGCGCCGGTAAACCTGAAAGCAGACAATCCGGGGGTCCTGTAATTTTTCGAATTCATCGAGTATTTGGGCTCGATGGTCGGATAAAGACATTAAATTGTAGGTCTAGCTACTATTCCTATAAAGAACCAACCCAAAATTAGATCGAGCGACGAAGGAGCGAGGTCTTTGCGAGAAGACCAAGGGCAAGATAACTTTGCCGTCAAGACCGACCAAAAATTTGCTAAAAATTCTGGATTTTTCCCTCTCTATTATTATATAGCTCTTTTAAGTTTCTCACATTTCCTCAATTTTTCATAATTCTTTAAAACTTTTCAATTTTTGTACAAAATAATATTTTTATTATGACTTGGCTCGTGAGCGGTCTTAACGCAGCCTTTCTGCAATCTGATTGGTTGCTGAGCAAAAAATCGAAAAAATGAGGAAATTTAAAATAACCATATAATAAAAACCTTATTAACCTCGTTTGGTCAGTCTTTACGACAAAACTACCATGCCCTTGGTCTTTTCGCACAGACCTCACTCCTTAGTCGCCGACGGTCGGTACTGAAAGACCGCGCGCAGGTCAATACATGTAGTGTTTAAAAACAATAACACACCCTATGATGAGTTGATATCTTTTGACTAATATTTTAAAAGTTTGATGTCATTTCTTACCTGCCATTTTGGAGAGCTTTGGAGAGTCCCTCGTTAGACCTTTTCAAAACCAAAGAGCTGACAAGATAAAGGATGGATAATCTCGGTCGGACAACGGTCTTCCAGGAACTGCCGTCGGAGATGAGCTGAGAGGACACTAGTTTCTTTGATTTCGAAACAGAACCTAGGATGTTGAAACACACTAAAAATATATTAACTAAAGCGGACAGCATTTCCTCGGGAATCTTAATCTCAGAGTTATTGCTCCCCGCATCCTCCGCTGTCTTGGACTTCAACAATTTGCTGCAAGCAAACCGGAGGTATTCAACGACTTGAACAATTTGGCTTTCCACACGGAGGTTAGAATCCAAATGCTTCAAGAGTACCGTGATGTCGGCTAATCGTTTTTGCAACGCACTCCATTTCATATCATCGTTGTTGAACTTTTCGAGTTTTTTAGTTCTCTTGAGGCAAAGACACAAGCCACATCGCAGCATTTGGATGAGGATTTGAGTAACACGAAATCTTCCTTGAGCTGCAACATGATTCCTGGTGTCCTTCTTAATCAACGGAGAAAATAGTTCTAATAGTTCGCAGCAGTGTGATGTGCTAACAGCAGCCTTGCAACAATTAATGCACAAATCCTCTAGCAGATTACAGACGCCTTCTTTCAGGTTATCGTTGTGAAAAGTTCCAACATCAATTAATGCAACAGCTTTGCGTAACAAGGCAAACAAAAATTCTCGGAGCTGATTCTCGCTTTTACACGCCTCAGCAAAGCCCACCTGGAATTGCCGAGCTGCCTTCAAACCCCGTTCAATGAACAAGAGAAGGTTTTCACTTCTCGCCAAAGATAGTAAGTCAAGGGAATTCTCTCTGAGTGAAAGTGCAATAACTGCCTTCTTGCGTTTCTCCGTAGAGTTCGACTGTTCTAATTTGATAGCAGCATTCCATAAATGATCCGATGTCTGCTTGCAGATTGATGTTGCCTCTTTATATGCCCCGTCCTGTCCCAATTCCAGACCTCTTTTTGTAATGTTAATAAGACAATAAGTGAAATGGAGCAAAAGAGTGTGGCGACCTTCTTTTAATGCGTTAATAATCAGATGAAACAGCAGTTTTACCATTGCGGAAATGGATAAGTTAGATGGCAAATTAATACCACTTGTTACTAATTTGGACAACAT
Source organism: Chrysogorgia sp. JL179-B06 (assembly GCA_035772405.1). Taxonomy (NCBI): domain Eukaryota; kingdom Metazoa; phylum Cnidaria; class Anthozoa; order Scleralcyonacea; family Chrysogorgiidae; genus Chrysogorgia; species Chrysogorgia sp. JL179-B06. Next base: position 1,180,767 of record JAYKKM010000142.1, read on the forward strand.
ATCCGCACCTGCAATGTAAAATTACGGTAAAGAATTTAGTACCTATCACCCCAAATACAATATTACTGATATAGATTCTATATACATGAAGTGAATATAGTTGAATGCCAAAATGTTTTATGATTTGAGCTTTACGTTGATGTTCTATAAAAAAGTAGAGTGCTGCGTAGGCAGTGTTTTGGATATATAGCAAAGCGAAAAGGTGGTGAACTTCCATAGTGACGTTTCGAGCGGAGCCCTTCATCAGATTAAGACCAGTTCACCACCTTTTCGCTTTGATGTTCTATAAAAGGTTTGTTTTTCCGAAATGACAAAGACGTCGTCAAACCAGACATCAATTTTTGTATACAATATTCTGGTGCTTGAGAAATTAGACCTAATTCAAACTTGGGGTTAGAACTTGGGGTTATATAGGTACTTTTAATAAAAATCGTCAATAAAAAACGATAACTATGCTTCAAGATGACAGAAGCTAAGTCACACTCAAGAGACAAGTTTTGGATTTTTGCATGGTTCTGTAGATATCCCACAAAATCTGGCTCAAAAACTGGTATACCGATAATTTGGTATACTGATACTCGCTATTTCTCATACCAAACATCCATAGATGTAACTTTTTGATATGTGCACTGTGATGTAGTACATGCTGTGAGAGATGTTTCGTTGGCCAAATTCTGCCTCGGTCAGATTTTCATCAAACATGTCCAATGGCAAAATTTTCTTGTCAGATTTTGATTCGACATGTCCAATCTTGGCTTGCTGCCAAGATAGTTAATAAATCTAACTTTATGAGCAAAGGCACTTTTCTAATGCACTTCTAAATTCTTCATACTGTATCACACATTTAACATATTTGGAAAATATATCTGCACATTGCACAATGAATCACCACACCAAACACAGTAACCTTCACTCTGCCATCTTAGCTCAATGATTAGAGTAATATTACTGTAGCTTGATGATTTTCCTCATACATATAAAACAATTATATCACGAGGAGCTTGTATATGTTGCTGCACTCAAAAATTTAAAAGTTTGGGCTGCATGTATTTAGTTTGATGTCCTATGAAACAATTAAATTCAGACAATACAAAGCTCTGAGAGATATTGTCCAATGAAAATTTATTTAGTTTGGCAAATGAAATGGCTATTATCTAATTCAAGTAATTTAGAACTAAAAGAAGTACTGTACTGTAAGTTTCAAACAGCAATTGGGCGACGGGTTGTTGCGTATACGTATTTCTAGTAATATAGATACTCTTTATAATGTAGTTTTAGGTATTTTTCGTGTTGTTTTATCGACAAAAAACATGATTTATTGCTCATTCACTTTAACAAAACACACCAATACTAGTGATATACAGTACAGTACTGTATGAGCTGATATCTTGCTATTGCTAGTCTAAGAACCAATCAGAATGCAGAATAGCTCATATATGGTGGATATAATAATAATATATATATATATATATAGACCACCACTCAGGGTCTTAAAATAATTGAGGAGAAGGTGCTGCCTTTGCAACAACACCAGCAAATGGTAAGACTTTCGGGTCTTCTCGAAAAACGACCTTAAAGTACATATATTATGTAATCTATGGATTCTCCTGAGATAAATTGTAATATATCTTGTCAGATGAAAATTTCATCTTCATAGACTTGTTTGCTGTTAAAGTTGACGGAAGTGATGTCATAGCGGGAATCTCTCTACATGAAAACCTCTTTACAGCTGCCCGCTATGACGTCATTTCCGTCAACTTTTAACAGCAAAAAGTTCCGTTGATAAGATATATTACAAATAAACTTGGGAGAATCCATAGATTACAAATATTTTAAATCCCCACAGACGTTATAGGCACTTTAAATCGTAGGCCCTCGGAATCCCTATCAGTTGGGTTTTCCGTTCTGATAAATAGGGCAACCTTATCCTGCGTGATCGACTCAAAATAAATCATACTCATCATAACTGCAATTTGATGGATTAACCTTATACTGTAATTTAAAGTAATCAACCTTATAATTTTAACCTTAACTTTATAATTTAAAGTAATCAAACAAGGCCAACTACTGTGAGTAGAAATATATAAAACTATATCTTGTTTTAGCTTTTGTCGTTCAACAACATCATCATAAACCATAGTGGTCAGTGGAATCAATGCATTATATTATACCAATATTTTTTGCAAATATTTTCACACAAGAACTGCATCAAATTGTATTACTCCAAAAATGTTATCACAGGATAACCAACTTACATATGTGGTTGCCTTTCTTAAAGGAAAAATAACTTTATCAAGCCGATGTGAGAAATAAATTAGTATTGATGGTTTGCAACCAATCCCTTGAGACTCAGAAGACAAGGTTTGGTAGCCATGTTAGTGCCACAAACAAGAGAAGTTACTGATATTCTTTTGTTAAAACGTACAGTAGCCAGCCACCCAACATGGCCACCATGATGTAACATGCAAACCATCATTTTAAACAGTAACTCTATTTGGTCTATAGAAATGTGCTTATTGCTATTGCTATGTTCAACACTGTGTGAAAAACAGTCACGCCAAAAATTAAGACGTTTACGTCACCAGTCACGCCAAGTAGCACAAGTAGCAAGTCTGCTACACCAAGATATTTGGTGTAACATACATCAACTCCACTATGACAGAAAATGAGCAGACAAAATATAGTTATAGTTAGTATATATATAATAAATATACTACCGTTACCAATTTAACCTTAAAGTCACTCAAGGACATCCATACATATAACACACGTAATAAAAATAATTTATGCTTGCCTGCAGTTAAAAGAAATTGGGGAAAGAAAGGCTAGAACACCCTAAGTGAAGATATCATAAGTGCAAATTATAATGTTTCTCAGTTTAAATTGAAATTTTTTAAATATATATAGTAATGTTATATTTTATTATCATGAACTTTTTAATACAGGTATTGTAATATCTATTTTTAGTTCATCCTTATGCAATTTAGCAATTATTGTAATTTATTTATATAGGACCTCTCTGAAAATCACTCTACGTGAGAGAGCCTCCTGCTTAAATATTGTCCTTTAGCGATAATGCAACACCCACTACCCTTGTGGTAGTTTGAGCACTCTGGCCCTATGCCGCTTCACAATCTCTGGATGTGCGCATGACCGCTGTTTGTCCCACAAGCGGTTGTCACCGGCAATCACTTGTGTATAATTAGTTCTCATGCCCATATCCACGGCTGCATAATATGGTGGACCGCGGGACCATTGGTCCCAGAAAATTTTTGAGGTTGGCAGAAAAAAATGGAGGGTAAAACTGTGAAAGGTTAAAAGTCTCAAAGGAAAAAAAGTAAAGAAAGTTTGAAAGAGGATAGACAAAGAAAGGATGAGAAAAAATGACATGAGTGAATAATAAGCTGTAGGTAGTGAACTAGTGATGTTTGCGAGGCTCCAGCAGCCTGATGCAGGTGACATTATGGTCGAAGACAGGAAGACAGCAGCCCCAGCAGATATTAAGACAAAATCCTCTATGCGGTTGTTATAATTGATTTCATCTAGTGTATAAATAGCACAGAGCAATGAAAGTGACTCTTTCCAAATCTAGCTACTTCTGAAAACATCACTCCAGTTAATGTTATATATGAATACAACTATGTGCATTAAACAGTCAGTAAGTGTGGTGTATATATGCTATCATTGCTAAGTAATTTGAAAAACAATTACACATGCATGATGCAACAATAAACTTTAAGGCATAAGTATAAGTTATTAAGTTGTGTACATGTATTTTACTAATTTTAGTGAAAATCAATATCTAATTTACATAAGGGATAATTTACATTATAAAAGTCTTAGAATTTATTCGGTAGCCACGTTGAAATACGTCTATTTTGAAACTGAAATGGTGGGTAGAATACACTTAATCTTGTTTAGTGGAGATCAAATTTTTAAAAAACATAAGATTCCCAGGCGTTTACTTGCAGAAAATATTTTCGTTGGCCTCGTGGTCCCAGAAAGTAAAATATTTTATGCAGCCCTGCCCATATCTATATTGTACCAAGCTACACTGATGATATATATATATATATATATATATATATATATATATATATATATATATATATATATATATATATATAGTGAAGGAAAATTTCGAGTGTTGGAATACATACATTTTAAGACCAATCCGGGACCAGTTGCGAAAAATGCAACTTCAAGGCCTTCCGGCTGGAATTGAACCCGCGACCCTGCGATGCTAGTGCAGTGCTCTGACCACTGAGCTACGGAGGCCGTTGCCAAGTGCCTAGTCACGAGTTCTGTATATATAGTGGTGGTAATGCCGGGATAAGATTCCAGGTATATTACAAGTAATATTTGGCATTTTACTCGATTAAACTACATGTTGTAACGATTTATGGTGAAGGAAAATTTTGAGTGTTTGAATATATACATTATAAGACCAAACCGGGACCAGTTGAGTACTCAGCCACTCCGAGTACTATCTGGCGTGCCTCAGGGATAGATTCTGGGGCCTATATTATTCCTCATATATGTGAACGATCTTCCCCAAGTGACCACCACAACATCCGTTGTATTACTTGCTGATGACACTAAATGCTATCGTGCTATTAGAGATGGAAAAGACGGGAAGTGCCTTCAGCGTAACCTTGACAGAATATGCAAGTGGTGCGAAGTATGGCGAATGGATCTTAACCAATCCAAGTGTGGTAGTCTTACAGTAACGAGGAACGTTCAGCCTATTCAGACATGCTATCACCTGATGGGCAAATCAGTTAAAACCACGGATGTTCAGAAAGATCTTGGGGTTCTAGTCACACCTGACCTTAAATGGAACTCGCAAGTACATGCAGTATCAGCTAAAGCCAACAAAATGCTGGGTTTTATAAGGTCTTCCTTTGATATCCATGACCCACATGTGCGTATTGCACTATACACAGCTTTAGTTAGGAGTCATTTTGCATACTGTTCCCAAGTCTGGGTGCCGCAGTCCGTGTCATTAATACTAAACATTGAAAGAGTCCAACGCCGTGCAACTAAGTTTATTCTATTGTTGCCATTCAGATCTGATGTTAACTATAAGGATAGACTTAAAAAAACAGGACTGCTACTGTACCTGTACCTCTGTCCTACTGGCACGAGTACCTGGACTTAGTATACCTTTTTAAAGCATTAGTTGGTTCAAGTGACTCTTACATTTCTATTAAGTCCGTGTAACAAGACGTACAAACCGATCAAATGAATTTGTTTTAAATATCCCTAAAGTGAATAGCGTAACTTTTCAGAACAGTTTCTATTGTAGAACCCCTAGGATATTCAACTCTCTACCATCACATCTGCGAGATGTTAACCTTTCTATTGGACAATTCAAATTTGAACTGCTAAAACATTATCATTATACAACCGAACACGTGTACGATTTCGAAATTCCACAAACCTTTAAAACAGTATGTGTAAAATGTCACCTGTGTCGTCCCCTATCTAGTCTTCTTGTTAAAATGTGCTGTTAGTTTATTTATTTTTATCTTAGGGACCCCATAATGGAGCAATAAGCTCTGTGGGGTATCCCTGCTACTCAATGTGGCAAAGCTTGTAAATTTAAAAAAAAGTTGCAAAAAATGCAACTTCAAGGCCTTCCGGCTGGAGACTGAACCCACGACCCTGCAATGCTAGTCCAGTGCTCTGACTACTGAGCTACAGAGGCCATTGCCGAGAGCCTAGTCATGAGTACTGTATATATAGTGGTGGTAATACCGGGATAAGATTCTGGGTATATTGCAAGTAATATTTGGCATTTCACTCGATTTCGAAGTGTTTTTCAAATTTCGAGTGTTGGAATATATACATTTTATATGTATATGCATATTGCATAATATATAGACAATATTATATAGTATATAGACAATATTAAATATATGTATAATTGTAAAGATATTTTGTTTTTCGTACCCAATTCAGAACATTTAAAACATTCGTCCTTGACTTGGCAATCTTGTCCGTTGATTGGTTTCTTTATTTTAGGTAAAGCCTCGATACAATATCGCAACAGTTTCAAACAGTACATCCCATATTTACAGATGATTTGCTCACATTCTTCAGCCTTTTTCCCAGCACAATTCACGAGATTTGAATCCAAAACCTTTCCCAAAGGCGCTAAATAATTCTAGGAAGCGGTATTAAAGAAATTATATAAAAGTATGAATAAACATACTAAAATCTGAAATCCCACTCTCAGGCTGTCGTGAATTCAAGTCAAACCTGAAGATTTTGCAACTGTAGAACATCTCCTTGTAAAATGTGTTGAAGAATCCTTTCTCCTTCCATTTCTATAGATATCCTTCCACTGCAGTGTTCACCGTTTGTGTTACCTACCATCCGCCATGTTTTTTTTAAGAATTGGCGCCAGATTGGCAGATATACAAACAGGTTACCCAAACGCATATCGTTAAAAATTGAAAAAGACAATCAGTTTTTGCGGGCCGACTTGCCCGACTCGCACCGCACTATGCTATGAACGCTAATCATTTTTGAAATTGGAACAATGAATTGCGGGTTTGTGATCAGATAGTCACTGTTAAGGATTAGTTCTTTAAAATTGGAAGGTCCTTTCAGCCTCCCTCAGTGACGGATCCAGGGAGGGGCGCAGGCGGTGCGCGCCCCCGTTCAAAATCCCGCAAACAAGCACCATGTCAAGACGAAGAAGTCGAAGTGATAAACGCAATATTATATGACTGGTTATAAGCAGTGGTTTGGTAGCTTATCCAATTTTCATTGCAAAAGCTAGTTTGTATGCACTCATAGATATTATAACATGGGTTCCAAGATAAGTTTTTTATAAAACGACGCGTTTATATTAAAGTGTTAATTGATGTCCCTTTGTAATCGGGCATTTTTAGCAACGGCGTGGTGCCCTAATTTCGCAAAAAGTCTTATCAGAAATCGCCGGAAAAGCACTAATTAAACATTTTCATGGGGGGCATCCCCCAGACCCCCCATAGTGGGTTCGACGCCGCGAACAACAATGTGCTGAATCTTCATGTGCGCCCCCCCCCCCCCCCCCCCCCCTTTGAACACCTGGATTGTCCCACTGTTAATCTGGATAGTTGCTGCCACTTCCTGGGGTTGTACTTTTTTGTAGTATACAACAAATGAACAGATCTCCTCTGATTATAGGCAAACCAAAAACATAAACCTCACGTTTTAAACATCATATGGTTTCCTGTTTCAGTGAAGGCAATACCAAATCAGAGCCTCTCCCAGGGGTTTTAGGGAACAAGGGCATATATTTTCAGGGAACAGAGGATATTGTCAAATTATTTTCAGGGAACAAGGGAACTCCTGATTAGATTGTTGGGAACACCAATATTTTACTTTTAAAATTTGTTTTTATTTTTCCGAGCCCCCAGCTACAAGAAAATAATAAATTAAAAATTAAAATCGGTCCCGTTTGACTTGAGTGACATTCCAGCGTCACTATATACTTCATGTAAACCGAAAATCAGTGTACATGTCATACATGAAGGACCAATGAGTATTCAAGATCTCTACTATGAATAGAAAGGGAAAACAAGAAACAAGTTTGGGAACAATCATGGGCGTACGGGCCGGGGGGCTGCAGACCCCCAGTTGTCCGAAAAATTAGTTCTATTTGGGCAAAAATGGACAAATGGTCTTGTCATTCGGGAAAAAACGGTCCTGTATTAAATTATTCTATTTGAATGCAACTTAATGACATTATAACGGTTCTCATTGAGGCAAATCTGGTATTTCGTTATTGTTCATCGTTTAGCAATGATTAAAAGTGGTATATAGCCAGGCCTTGGTTCTGCGCGTTGTCTAAATGTAATCTCGTATATTCAACTTGAATATACCTAATACATTTGGTTTTGTGGCTAATTGCTTTTCCTTCCTTCTCTTCAGCCGTCGTTCAACGCATTCCCTATGCGCGGGAGATATCCACGGTTTTTAACGGTAATTAAATACTTCGAATCCCGCACACTGCAGCGGCTGAAAAAACGAGAAAAGTGCCCTCAAATTGCAATCAAAAATTTTCTCAGGGAAGCATCGCCCCGGACCCCCCTAATATACATGTTTCTAATGCAAGTTCATATACATTAATGAAAAACGTGCATGTGTAATGCTTAGGCTAAACGATGGCAATTCGTGTCCTTCAGTAATATTGTCTACATCATTTATTCGGGCAAGTTATGGCCAGCCCCCCTACAACATTTTGCCCGTACGCCAATGGGAACAATTATAAACATTTTTGTGGATCAAGGGAACAACGCAAACATTTTAGGGATCAAGGGAACACGAGGTAAAAACATTTTAGGGAACAATTGGTTTTATTAATGGGAAAAAAGCAAAAAAGATTAAGGGATCAATGGAACTAGTACCCCCCCCCCCCCCTGGGAGGGACTCAAATCAATAATAGTTTGCCGGAGTTGTAAATTTTCTTTAGAGTAAATCCCTGTATGACCACACTTCGGTATAATCATCATAACCTCGACTTCTTGTTATTAACAACTTGAAACTAATATTAAAAGGTCTATTAGCGGTTTGAATATAATTTCAGTCTGTTTGCTGATCGACTGTAAAAATAACAAATGATTCAACTTTTCGCATCATTAATTATTATATGATTCGGTAAGTATACGTACTTAAAGTAAACAGGTTTTGTAATTGGCTACGTGGAACAAGTGGTTAGGTCATTGGTTTCTTTGTGGTTGATTCTATTGTTTTATTGTTTTAATCAACTAATAAGATTACGCAATATAAAAAATGGGGTCTGGGGAGTGCGAGTCACACCGAGAATTTAGGCATTTGAAAACTGAGGAAATAACATGCCTTTCGGTTTAATTTTAAAACACACAAGACCCTGAGGACAAGGTTGAAAGCAATATTGATATGCCTAAACAAGTAACAACATAAAGCAGAAATCACTTTTCGGCGCATGCGCCGCGAAGCGCTTATAATTTGACGATCTTATTCTTACGCCGACACGCCAACTATTATCACGAGTTCACGCCGGAGATATCCGGCGTGGAGTACATGGCATGTACACTGGCCTGCCCTTTGGTCTCGCTACACGAGTCAAGACTTTGGGCAACGTTTTCCCAGTACGAACTCCTATAATATATAGTAAATAACTTACAGTGAAACCTCCGGACACTTCGGGACCGAAGTTTGCTGTCCGTTGTTTAGAGGTGTCCGCTGTCTAGAGGTTTTCTATTAATACATAATTATATCAGTGTCTGGACTTACTGTCCCCGTTGCCACTTGCCTGTTATATAGTCACCGTTCCACTGTATAATGAATGTAAGAGTGACCCATACTTATACAACTGCAATCGTCGGTGACAACTGTATATATGGGACAGTACTGGTGACTCGCGCATCCAGAGAGCAGGAACTGATAAGTGAGCGTATATATATATATATATCGTATATGTATATATTTATATATATATAAATCCTTTCAACATGTAGTTTGATCGAGTGAAATGCCAAATATTACCTATAATATACCCAGAATCTTATCCCGGCATTACCACCACCATATATACAGAACTCGTGACTAGGCTCTCGGCAACGGCTTCCGTAGCTCAGTGGTCAGAGCACTGCACTGGCATCGCAGGGTTCAATTCCCAGCCGGAAGGCCTTAAAGTTGCATTTTTGGCAACTGCAGGTCCCGGTTTGGTCTTAAATGTATGTATTCCAACACTCGAAATTTTCCTTCACCATAAATCCTTTCAACATGTAGTTTGATCGAGTGAAATGCCAAATATTACCTATATATATATATATATATATATATATATATATATATATATATATATATATATATATATATATATATATATATATATATATATATATATATATATATATATATATATATATATATATATATATATATATATATATATATATATATATATATATATATATATATATATATATATATATATATATATATATATATATATATATATATATATATATATAAATATATATATATATATATATATATATATATATATATATATATATATATATATATATATATATTATATATATATATATATATATATATATATATATATATATATATATATATATATATATATATATATATATATATATATATATATATATATATATATATATAAATATATATATATATATATATATATATATATATATATATATATATATATTATATATATATATATATATATATATATATATATATATATATATATATATATATATATATATATATATATATATATATATATATATATATATATATATATATATATATATATATATATATATATATATATATATATATATATATATATATATATATATATATATATATATATATATATATATATATAGTAGTTTGAGGTTGTCAAAATGCTTGTAAATTATATGAAAGGCATTATTTTTTTAAATAACCAGGTGACTATGAGTCAGGGACCGCGGAAGATTTTACGGTAAGGAAATAAAATAATAGCACAGATCTTCGAAAAAGGACTAAAAAAAGTAAAAATATTTGCTACTCCAACATTGTTAGACTGTTTACACTCCATGTTGGGCAATGTTGTAAAACATGACATTTTTGGATGTTCTGATGTTGGATGAAAGTTTGAACTTGCAGGTTAAACATTTTGCCCAATAAATGCTGAAGGACGACAAATGTTGGAGAATATAATAATAATCGAAGTTTTGGCTTCAGCAACAAAATATCTTTACAACTGCGAATAAAGCTAAGCGGAAATACTATAATTGAGTAATTGGTATTGCACCCATAACGGTAGTAATTTGGCGTTTTGAAAATGCTCGTAGCACATTTAAAATGGCTATATTGTGCCGCCATTTTGAATATGACCGTGACGTGGGGCTAAACATTCGAACGTTTTTGTACAACATATGCGAACATTGTTGGATCGCAATATTGGTAATATGGCTACACAGGCACGAACATTGTTGGGAAGTATCACTAGTTTGGGTGTTTTCGCGGGTAAATTCATAATGACGGCATTTGCTAGAAAAAGGAAAGCAATATTGTGATCTTTGAATTAGATAGATGATCAAGCAGTCAATAGAAAAGAAAAACGACGACATAAAAATAAGTGGACGAGGATCGAGCGGAAAGGGGGTTGCACAGAGCGTTAGTTCGAGAGTAAATGACCTTTTGGGATTCAAGGAGATGATGCGAACAGTTCCAAGAGATTTTACGTGCCATATAGAGTCGGAAATCAACAAGAAAAGTATTTTACGACTAGCTAAATCATATACTTCGATAAAAATTGTTATTTTTTGTTGCCGAATGTCGAAATTATAACATATTAATTCATACATTAACGCAAAGGTTGCTTTTGAACGAAGAAAAAAAAGGTGAAGCAAGTTCCACTCAGCGCCTACCCTTGTGGAAAACGCTCGCAAGGCTGTCTACTTTGTCAAGAAATGCCACAAGGACAAGCCATCAAAAGCATTACTCAAAACCATCACCAGGGCACAAAAACAACTCGATACGGCATACGCAAGTGCTGAAGCGGAATACATCCAAGGTGCACAATAAACAACATCTTTCATCAACATGACGTATAGCAAAACAACATGCAACTGCATGGACCACCATAAACGACCTCACGAGACGGAAAAGCAAACCATCAGTTAGAATAAAGGGTGGCTCCACACAAAATCGAAAAGAGAACTGGCTGTCTTACTCCAAGAATCTCCTTGGAGAGGCTCCGAAAACACCGGACAACCAAGAACTGAGAAAAATCCAGATCTCCGAACCCCAAGAACTTCGCACCGTAGTAAAAACCCTAACGAACAACACATCTGGAAGGACCCAATCGTCCATGACGTATTGCTGGAGATCTGCAACCACACCTTCCACTTCCATATCCCCTTCGACATGGCTGAAATCCGGCATTGTACCTCGACCTGACGATAACAACAAACTACAGAGGCATCTCGCTCATTACAATTGCTGCGAAAATATATAACGCTCCTCCCTGTATGGCATTCCACCCCCACCGTTGAAGCAATAAGAGAAGTGTACACCAACGTACACTACAGCTACTGTCATCACCCCATATGGAGAGACAACGTTCTTCGACATCGTTGCAGGGGTACTTAAGAGTGGCACATTAGCACCCTTACTCTTCATCATAGTAGTCGACTACGTTCTTCGTATCTCGCTTGACAGCGTGCACGAAAAAGGCCTACAGATCCAACCACGGCGCAGCAGTCGATACCCTGCACAACATCTCACCGACCTCGACTTCGCAGACGACCTAGCAGTCCCTGGAAGCGGCAGCTGCACAAGTCGGTCTCCATTGTAATGAGGTCAGGAGCTACCATCAAACGTGTTGAAGATTTCAAATACCTTTTCTTCCGAACACGCAAGGCCATTGTATGGGTAGCAAACCTTGACAACAACACAAAACCTGAACTGCTCCAGACATTAATCGAACCAATACTTCTTTACGGGGCAGAAACATGGACTCTAACGGCTCGTCTTCACCAGCGACTAGATGGAACATATAACCTCCTACGCAGAGTCCAAAATATCCATTGGAGAGAACACGCAACCCTAGCGAGGATCTATGGGAGCCTTACATCTATCTTCAAAAGCGCCTCCAGTTTGCTGGACACTGTAGCAGAGCTGAAGGAGAAGTCATCTCCTCTCTCCTACTCTGGAGACCAAGTGGAACTGTCAGCTCAAGGAAACTGACCTACCCCGACATCATCACCCGGCCCGTGATTCAGGACTTGAACTGCAATACCTGGAAACAGCAATGAAGGATCGCGCAGTGTGGAAATCTATTGTACAACACATCCCGACCACACGCCTGGTCGAAGGATGATGGTGATGCTTTTGAACACTAGATTTACACATTTTGTATAGGGAAGAACTATAGATAAGTTCTAGGGTAAAATAAAAATATATATAATATTAATCTATATATATAATTTATTATCTATTACTGCAAATAAGGAATCCCCTCGTTTCTAGTCATAAGTTCACGTAATTTAGAAACTATTTCTTCAATGCCAGTTTGCTTTAACGCTGAAGCTGCGAGAACATGGTCAAATTTAAATTCTTTAAGTATGTGAAGATCTTCAAAATTTAACAAAGAAACTGGTCGATTGTTATCTTCTGTCACTAGTTCTTCCACTGGTAACAATTTTTCTACAAGAAAGATTATTAATTCATTTCACAACCACATTCATTAAACCAATTAATTTATAAATTTGTAAAGATTTTGCTGTGCAAGCTGTGTTAAGTTGTCAATACTCAGAAAAACTCTGAGCTCCAGACAGGACTCGAACCCGCAACCTTCTGAATGCTATAGACAGACGCTCTAACCATTGAGCCACTAGAACTCAGATGGCAGAGCAAGGTTAAATACGGTATTTAAACCTGGGACGAGTCTTGCCGTTATCACAAATACTTGTTGGACTACAAGTCGTGTTGTGACAGTCAATGTTAGGTAGTTGCTGCTTTTAAGCAGTTTTTAGTTGCAGTTTTTCTGAGTATTGACAACTTAACACAGCTTGCACAGCAAAACCTATACAACTTTACAAGCATCAAGCTGCAACAACCTAACTTAACAATTCATTTATATTAATATATATACACTACACTAGTGAATGCTCATGGGAGAGCTTGGAGTAGACAGACGATACATGGACGATCGTTAAGCTCATATCTTCAGAAAATTGTTTCTGAGTCCCGGGCAGGAATCGAACCTGTAACCTTCTGATTGGAGAGTGAAGGTTGCCGCATAGACAGTACATCATATCAACCGAACGGAAGCCGTTGCCGAGAGCTTAGTCACGAGAGCTTAGTTCTTCATGACTAGGCTCTCGGCAACGGATACCGTAGCTCTGGTCAGAGCACTGCACTAGCATCGCAGGGTCGCGGGTTCAATTCCAGCCGGAAGGCCTTGAAGTTGCATTTTTCGCAACTGGTCCCGGTTTGGTCTTAAAATGTATATATTCCAACACTCGAAATTTTCCTTCACCATAAATCCTTAGAATATATATATATATATATATTTTCTTTAGATGAAGAGAGGATTTATTAATGGTCAAATATATGTATATGAAAATTTGACTTCCCCAACTGTTCTGACCGTGTCTCAATGGATCAGTGGTTGGAGCGCCGATGCGTTGATTCGGAGACCTTGGGTTCGTTTCCCGTAGGCAAATTTTCATATACATATACATGTAGTGACCATTAATAAATCCTCTCTTCATCTAAAGAAAATTGTTGTAAAGCCTCCTGTATACAAGAGCCGGTGATAAGCTCGCTACTTGAGGAAGTCCTGCGAGAGGCTTCGCTCTACTTCGTCGAAGATGAGATGTCTTCCTGTAGAGATTTGAGAGTCGGGGCGATGTATAAATATGTATATGATGTTTGACTGTTCAGACCGTGTCTCAATAACTCAGTGGTTAGAGCGCCGATGCGTTGATTCGGAGACCTCGGGTTCGATTCCCGGTTGGGGCAGTCGAATTTTCATATACATATATTTGACCATATATATAATATATATATATACACCCATAATAGATGGTGGGTTCTTCACCGTACCTATTGAATTTACATCATCAATCTGCTTTCTGATTGTTCGGTATTCGTCCTCTGCACCAACGCAATCCATCTTGTTGATGACTAGTACTTTTGGTTTATCTATTAGGTTTTGTTTGTATGATAGTAATTCCTGTAAACAACATCAATAACCCAAAATACAATGTTACTGATATAGATTCTATACATGAAGAGAATACCGTAAAGTTCCAAAAGTAACGAGGGTCGTTATTTTTTCGGATTTTGTAGCCTTTTTAGCCTCTATCGCTACTTTCGGGGTCGCTACTTTCGGTTGGTAAAACTGCGTATAGACATTTTTATTGAAAAAGGATTTTAACAAGAATACACAAGAATAAATTATAGACTCAAACAAACATGAATACTGACGTCACCTGTGCGCTTCGCTATCCCCTATGTGTACATATATAACGTCTACATTAACTATTAGTAAATCCTAATCGTAACCCTAATCTTAACCCACATCCTGTTCTATTGATCTCTCTGGAAATAACCATAACTGTTGTGAAAGCTATACATTTTCTGAGAGCCCAATAAACAGGCTTTTACTATAGTGCTTTTAAATTTCCCGAACAAGACACATTATGTCAATATAAATTAGCATAATTATCATAAATCAGGTTGAAAAACTTTCATTTTTCTAGAAAAGGCCATCTTGCACGCCTGCGTAGCATCATGAAAATTCAAAATGCCACCAACCCCAGAGTTTTTTATGAAATCAAAATCAAACTTGTGAGTGGATCTCATGTGCCTGGCGCTTGTCGAGCTTCAATTTTTAATCTTGCGTTGCCGTGTGCCGTGTTTTTCGATTCACGACTTAATTCGTCAGTCTTATACGACCGATTTTGACTGGGCCAGACAGGAAAGATTTACTAGGTGATGACTACGTTGGTTATTTACCTTTAAACTAATGAGAAAAACACTACGAACCTTGGCTAGTAAATAAACAGTTTGGACAGCCGTTCGCTTTGGATATTTACTTGAAAGTTGAAATCCATTGATGTCTACCTGTAGAGAAACCATTAAAAGAGAAGTGAAGTACCAGCGGAGAAAATCAACCACTCCTCTTTGAAAAACAATTCATTCATTCATATGCGGTCACTATAATCTGCACACTGCAGCGCGGACTGGGTATAAAAAGCGGACGGGGAAGAAAATACATTGTTCGTTATAACATTAGTTAATAAACTAGTTCAGAGTTTCATATCCAAATGGACAGGAGTTCAACAAACAGTTTGGATTTTCGTCAAGATCAATGAGTAAATATTATACCAACTGAAGGCCAAAACATGAAAAAAGACGTTCCTGTATAAATAATATGTTTGTTTATACTGTGACATACATGAGTCACGTGATCGCCTTGTCCCAATCTCAATCAACATGTATACCATAGATGGAAATGTTTCAGTGGATAATATTGAGAGCTGACAGCGTTATTAAGGTAAAGAGAAAATTTCGTTTAAGTGTTATTTATAGTGAAGAGAGGATAAACCTTTCATGCATTTTATACCCAGTCCAGTCTGCAGTCCGTACTATGACCGCATTCACATATGACTAGAGACATATACGAATACAGTACAGTACTTTCACTAACCACAAATAGAAGTAGCTTAGCTCTCTCAATGTGTCTCAAAAATTTTAATCCAAGTCCCTTGTTTTGATGTGCTCCTTCCAATAAACCAGGTAAATCAACTACAGTTAACTGCAAAAACAACAGCATTTTCGTTCTAAAGGCACTTCCTGCATTTGTATATGTGGTTAGATCATCGGTCAGTCGCGTTAATTTTGAAAAAGAATGAACAGGTTATATATAGTTTACTGCTAAAGTCAAGCGGGATTCCAACTTTCGGGAATCGGGATCTGACCGGTCCGCTGATAATCTCTCTTCGTGTCACCCTAGCATGATTATGAAATAGATTCGAGACACTGCGCACCTCCTCACGGATGTTAAGTTGTCCGAAGAAAAAAGATTACGATTGGTAGAACGTTTCAGTGGTGTTTCGCACGGTTTTACGGTGAGTATATGATGTTTTGTCGGACATGAGTATATGATGTTTAGGATGGATTGTTGGACATGAGTATATGATGTTTAGGATGGATTGTCGGACATGAGTATATGATGTTTAGGATGTTTTGTCGGACATGAGTATATGATGTTTAGGATGGATTGTCGGACATGAGTATATGATGTTTTGTCGGACATGAGTATATGATGTTTTGTCGGACATGAGTATATGATGTTTAGGATGGATTGTCGGACATGAGTATATGATGTTTAGGATGGATTGTCGGACATGAGTATATGATGTTTTGTCGGACATGAGTATATGATGTTTTGTCGGACATGAGTATATGATGTTTAGGATGCATTGTCGGACATGAGTATATGATGTTTAGGATGGATTGTCGGACATGAGTATATGATGTTTAGGATGGATTGTCGGACATGAGTATATGATGTTTAGTGTTTGTCGGACATGAGTATATGATGTTTATGATGTTTTGTCGGACATGAGTATATGATGTTTAGGATGGATTGTCGGACATGAGTATATGATGTTTAGGATGGATTGTTGGACATGAGTATATGATGTTTAGGATGGATTGTTGGACATGAGTATATGATGTTTAGGATGGATTGTCGGACATGAGTATATGATGTTTAGGATGGATTGTCGGACATGAGTATATGATGTTTAGGATGGATTGTTGGACATGAGTATATGATGTTTAGGATGGATTGTCGGACATGAGTATATGATGTTTTGTCGGACATGAGTATATGATGTTTTGTCGGACATGAGTATATGATGTTTAGGATGGATTGTTGGACATGAGTATATGATGTTTAGGATGGATTGTCGGACATGAGTATATGATGTTTAGGATGGATTGTCGGACATGAGTATATGATGTTTTGTCGGACATGAGTATATGATGTTTTGTCGGACATGAGTATATGATGTTTAGGATGGATTGTTGGACATGAGTATATGATGTTTAGGATGGATTGTTGGACATGAGTATATGATGTTTAGGATGGATTGTCGGACATGAGTATATGATGTTTAGGATGGATTATTGGACATGAGTATATGATGTTTAGGATGGATTGTTGGACATGAGTATATGATGTTTAGGATGGATTGTCGGACATGAGTATATGATGTTTAGGATGGATTGTCGGACATGAGTATATGATGTTTAGGATGGATTGTTGGACATGAGTATATGATGTTTAGGATGGATTGTCGGACATGAGTATATGATGTTTAGGATGGATTGTCGTTCATGAGTATATGATGTTTTGTCGGACATGAGTATATGATGTTTAGGATGTTTTGTCGGACATGAGTATATGATGTTTAGGATGGATTGTCGGACATGAGTATATGATGTTTAGGATGGATTGTCGGACATGAGTATGATGTTTAGGATGGATTGTTGGACATGAGTATATGATGTTTAGGATGGATTGTTGGACATGAGTATATGATGTTTAGGACGGATTGTCGGACATGAGTATATATGATGTTTAGGATGGATTGTCGTTCATGAGTATATGATGTTTTGTCGGACATGAGTATATGATGTTTTGTCGGACATGAGTATATGATGTTCAGGATGTTTTGTCGGACATGAGTATATGATGTTTAGGATGGATTGTCGGACATGAGTATATGATGTTTAGGATGGATTGTCGGACATGAGTATATGATGTTTAGGATGGATTGTTGGACATGAGTATATGATGTTTAGGATGGATTGTTGGACATGAGTATATATGATGTTTAGGACGGTTTGTCGGACATGAGTATATGATGTTTAGGATGGATTGTTGGACATGAGTATATGATGTTTAGGACGGTTTGTCGGACATGAGTATATGATGTTTAGGATGGATTGTTGGACATGAGTATATGATGTTTAGGACGGTTTGTCGGACATGAGTATATGATGTTTAGGACGGTTTGTCGGACATGAGTATATGATGTTTAGGACGGTTTGTCGGACATGAGTATATGATGTTTAGTGTTTGTCGAACATGAGTATATGATGTTTAGTGTTTGTCGAACATGAGTATATGATGTTTAGTGTTTGTCGAACATGAGTATATGATGTTTAGTGTTTGTCGGACATGAGTATATGATGTTTAGGATGGATTGTCGGACATGAGTATATGATGTTTAGGATGGATTGTCGGACATGAGTATATGATGTTTAGGATGGTTTGTCGGACATGAGTATGATGTTTAGTGTTTGTCGGACATGAGTATATGATGTTTAGTGTTTGTCGGACATGAGTATATGATGTTTAGTGTTTGTCGGACATGAGTATATGATGTTTAGGACGGTTTGTCGGACATGAGTATATGATGTTTAGTGTTTGTCAGACATGAGTATATGATGTTTAGTGTTTGTCGGACATGAGTATATGAAGTTTAGTGTTTGTCGGACATGAGTATATGATGTTTAGTGTTTGTCGGACATGAGTATATGATGTTTATAGGATGGTTTGTCGGACATGAGTATATGATGTTTAGTGTTTGTCGGACATGAGTATATGATGTTTATAGGATGGTTTGTCGGACATGAGTATATGATGTTTAGTGTTTGTCGGACATGAGTATATGATGTTTATAGGATGGTTTGTCGGACATGAGTATATATGATGTTTAGGATGGATTGTCGTTCATGAGTATATGATGTTTTGTCGGACATGAGTATATGATGTTTTGTCGGACATGAGTATATGATGTTCAGGATGTTTTGTCGGACATGAGTATATGATGTTTAGGATGGATTGTCGGACATGAGTATATGATGTTTAGGATGGATTGTCGGACATGAGTATATGATGTTTAGGATGGATTGTTGGACATGAGTATATGATGTTTAGGATGGATTGTTGGACATGAGTATATGATGTTTAGGACGGATTGTCGGACATGAGTATATGATGTTTAGGATGGATTGTTGGACATGAGTATATATGATGTTTAGGACGGTTTGTCGGACATGAGTATATGATGTTTAGGATGGATTGTTGGACATGAGTATATGATGTTTAGGACGGTTTGTCGGACATGAGTATATGATGTTTAGGATGGATTGTTGGACATGAGTATATGATGTTTAGGACGGTTTGTCGGACATGAGTATATGATGTTTAGGACGGTTTGTCGGACATGAGTATATGATGTTTTGTCGGACATGAGTATATGATGTTCAGGATGGATTGTCGGACATGAGTATATGATGTTTAGGACGGTTTGTCGGACATGAGTATATGATGTTTAGGACGGTTTGTCGGACATGAGTATATGATGTTTAGTGTTTGTCGAACATGAGTATATGATGTTTAGTGTTTGTCGAACATGAGTATATGATGTTTAGTGTTTGTCGAACATGAGTATATGATGTTTAGTGTTTGTCGGACATGAGTATATATGTTTAGGATGGATTGTCGGACATGAGTATATGATGTTTAGGATGGATTGTCGGACATGAGTATATGATGTTTAGGATGGTTTGTCGGACATGAGTATGATGTTTAGTGTTTGTCGGACATGAGTATATGATGTTTAGTGTTTGTCGGACATGAGTATATGATGTTTAGTGTTTGTCGGACATGAGTATATGATGTTTAGGACGGTTTGTCGGACATGAGTATATGATGTTTAGTGTTTGTCAGACATGAGTATATGATGTTTAGTGTTTGTCGGACATGAGTATATGAAGTTTAGTGTTTGTCGGACATGAGTATATGATGTTTAGTGTTTGTCGGACATGAGTATATGATGTTTATAGGATGGTTTGTCGGACATGAGTATATGATGTTTAGTGTTTGTCGGACATGAGTATATGATGTTTATGTCTTCCACCATGTCTCAGATGAATTATGCGCACTGCATTAACTGAGCTCTGTTTACTGGGCAATCAATGAAGGAAATTGCACACTCCAGATGGGATAAATTGGCTATGGTCCTGTAGGACCAAAGCCGATTTTATTCAAAATTAATAATTAAATAATTTAATTATTTTTTATAATTTACAAAATGATTGAGCCCAGTAAAGGTGAGGGCCATAAAACGCCAGATAGGAGAACAATCTACAGTAATATACAAAATAGCCAAAAAGGTGGCCAGCCATGGGGAAGGTGGTGGGCAAAGTGATATGTATTCATCTTCACCTCTTGAAAAACAGGGCAACTGAGACTGGGCATGTGACTGAGTTATCACATGACACCTGAAATCCCACGTGCCACAGCAGACCCTTCCGGTTATGGTAATATGGCATCGAGGGTCATCAGAGTCCCTATATTAGCTATTACAACATTCACATTGACACTTTAATAAATATAAATTCGACAGATGGAAGATATAAAAATCCTATTTGCTTGCAAATATTCCATTTATGTCTTCCACCATGTCTCAGATGAATTATGCGCACTGCATTAACTGAGCTCTGTTTACTGGGCAATCAATGAAGGAAATTGCACACTCCAGATGGGATAAATTGGCTATGGTCCTGTAGGACCAAAGCCGATTTTATTCAAAATTAATAATTAAATAATTTAATTATTTTTTATAATTTACAAAATGATTGAGCCCAGTAAAGGTGAGGGCCATAAAACGCCAAAGCATCATGATGCAAATAATGATGCCACCCCACCCCAGGAAATGCAGTGCGAGGAAGAATGCAAAGTGGAATCATTTTCCACTTGTAACTAAAAATACACACACTTGACACAAACTGTTCAAAAACGTCCGAGTGGTTACACTTGCTGTGCTAATTTTCAGAGATTACCAATTGTCAGTAAATTGAAATATGGACCACAATGCTTGTACTAACAAAACCGCTGGTTTTATGACACAAAGTAATAGTTCTTTTCAAGACGGAATTTCAATACTAACACGCTGCTTGGAAACAATTATAATAAAATCGTACTATTTACCAAACAATCTTATTCTAGAATACTAAACCTATATAATGACATTGCAGCATGTCATCACCCTAGCTTGATAAGATAGTAGGATCTGGAAGATTGCTGCCCTTGCTAGACAATCCCATTATTCAAAGATGAACAAAAGTCAGGCTGTAATGTTCATTACATATTGATCAATTTGTGCCAAGGATATTGAAAAAGACTGCTGCCCTTGCTATTCAGTCTTGTTACTTAGTCTGCGATGTAGTACTAGTTAGATGAACAAAAATCAGGCTGTAAGGTTTCCATTACACATTGATCCTTTGTACCAAGGTTATTGAAGACTGCTGCCCTTGCTAATCAGTCTTATTACTTGGTCTGCAATGTAGTACTAGTTGATTATAATTACAATTAGCCAGGAGAAAAAACCTGTTGCTGGTAAAAACCCCATGGGAAAAGCCAGCAACAGGAAAACCTGAGTTGGTGACAAGTTAAAACTAATTATTACCAAAAGTATTATAAAAATTAGTATTCTAAATAGCAATGTTACTATGCATAATTATTGTTCAGTTGCTCCAACTACGGTCTCTCAAGAACAAGGATGGTTTAACCTCTTGATTTTTCAATTCTGCACGAAATTAAAGTATTGTCACCATCAGGGAAATCGTCGCTCAACATGCGTCGACCATAATGAATGTTCGAAAAAACAGTTGACATCTCTTATTCTGAGTGGCTTCAAGTAGTGAAGTCTGTAAAGTAAAATAAAAGAAAAACGGCAGAATCTAATCCAAGATAAAATAGTCAAATCAGGATATTGTCAATATATACAGTATTCATGGCCAAAAACTAACAGCGGTTTTAACAATATACTGTACTGTAACAGAAACATGGCCTGTATAATTGTAACAGGAACTGCTCGAGATATATAAACATGAATACAAAAGTGAGGGTGCCCATGTCTCCGAAGAGTTTTTCAATGGGGCCCTGTCTAAAATACAGTATAAAAATACAATATTGATATGAATGCAACATGAAATGACTATTAAATATAAATATAAAGTACACTGAGTCTGACTATAAATAAAAATTAAAATTACATAAAATGTAATTTAAATGCACTTAAAGAGTTAGTATCCTTTATGACAGGCGGCAGAGTGTTAAAATCATTAATGGCTAGATAGCTAAAAGTTTGTTTGCCCCAATTAGTTCCAACTCTTTTAAGGTGAAAGTCTTTTTTCCTTCTAGTGTTATATTGCTGAACGTCTCTGTTAATTACGAAGTTGAATTTATAATCAATTTGTTCATTCTTTATCTTGTGCACTAAGTGGACGAAACATACATTGGCAAATCCAATATGGTCTTGGCTGCCTTATTCTGAATTATCTGGAGCATGTTCATTAACGTGATGTTATCTTTATCGCCCCAGACTATATTCGCAAGTCACTTGAGATAATCAATAAATTAACTGGCAGGAACAAGTCATGTCAACACATTAGTTGTTGCAGCACTGATAAGTCCTGCAAATGCCAAACAATTTATTTATTATTATATTTATTTATTTTTAATTTTTGATAGACACATACTCAAGCCAGAAACCTCATAAGCACTGTATTAAATTAAATTAAATAACAAGCCAAGAGGGTGAAACCTCGCGATCATGTAATTAAATATAAACAAGCCAGGAGGGCAAATTGTTCACAAATATAGCAGTCCGAAACCACAATAAGAATGATACAGTATAGTAGACAATAATCAAAACAACATGGTATAATATATAATAACAAAATACTTATATAAAGTGATTAGCAAGCCAGATTCTAGTTAACATTGTGCATAAAGGAACTTAATGTTTTTGTCAATTTAAAGAAAACTGCACATCATGTTTCGAAAAGGCAGCCATGAAAAATTCTTCACATATAGATAACTGAGTATTCTAAGTTCTAAGGCTACTTATTTAGAAAGCGATGCATATCATTTTCCTCACTCTAATTTGAACCAATAAATTTTAAGCTTACTAAATAACAATGATAATAAATAAAACCTTAATAATAACAATGAACGAATCCACATATTATAAAATACAAGAGGACGAATCCCCAATAATAAATAAGTGGACTAAGCCACCTATAAACAAATTTAAATTATGGCAGGAAAAGTCTGTCAGACATAAAGTCGATGCAAAACTCCCCTTTAAATGCCCAATTAATCAAAAGCAACAGTCGACGAATCCCCTGTTGATCACTGAGGACTAATGCTCAGCGCATTATTATAAGGATAAAACTTTAATAATAACCATGGATGAATCCACACAAATTACATATCAATAAAACTAAATTATGGCAGGAAAAGTCTGTCAGACATAAGGTCGACGCAAAACTCCCCTTTAAATGCCAAATTAATAAAAAACAACAGTGAATGAATCGCCTGTTGATCACTGAGGACGAATCCTCGACACATTATTATAAGGGTAAAACCTTAATAATAACAATGGACGAATCCACAAAATAAAATACAAGAGGACGAATCCCCAATAATAAATAAGTGGACAAAAGCCACCTATAAATAAAATAAAATTATGGCATGAAAAGTCTGTCAGACATAAAGTCGACGCAAAACTCCCCTTTAAATGCCAAATTAATAAAAAACAACAGTGGACGAATCCCCTGTTGATCACTGAGGACGAATCCTCAACACATTATTATAAGGATAAAACCTTAATAACAATGGACGAATCCACAAAATAAAACACAAGAGGGCGAATCCCCAATAATAAATAATAATAAAATTAATATAATTATTAATATAATTAATAAACAATAATAAAATTAAATTATGGCAGGAAAAGTCTGTCAGACATAAAGTCGACCCAAAACTCCCCTTTAAATGCCAAATTAATCAAAAGCAACAGTGGACGAATAATAATCCCCTGTTGATCACTACTGAGGACGAACCTCAACACAGACATTTGCAACTAAAATTTTCAAATAACAAAACCCAACGGGATGAAAATTGTGTAATGACGAGCGAAAAGGTAAAAACACACTGACAAAAATTTAAAGAAGCTAAATGGCTATATTAAACGACACTTGCATGACAATTATTATAATGCGTAGCCGAAGGGTTTATTAACAAATTAAGGCTTCACTGGTAAATTTAAAGTGTAGACATTAAAGTGTTATTAAAGAGAGCCCAAACTCCCTATAACAAAATCGCCTCACGAGCGCTAGCCATGTCAAACACAAGGTTGACGCTATAGCCAAACACTTGAAGACGATTGAAAATTATTACTGAAACCATAAAGGCTTGCAAAATGGCGCCTCGCACTTCGCCTGGTATGAAAAATACTGGCCGATTTATTGAGGTGAACGCCATCAGGTAAATATAAATCTTTAAAACTACTATTGAAGTGTTTGTGTTGCCAACAGAAAACGTTAGAATAATATTGTGCCAAGACAATCTGTTTCAAAATTTGTGCCTTTGACAGGAGGAATTACATGACAAACACCAAATAACACGAACGCTCGAAAATTCTTTTGAAATAAAAACTAAATCGTCGATCACTGAACCAACACCTCAGGCTTTTCATGAGCGAGATCGTTAGTTCCTATTATGCTATTCCCGAATAACAATAACTGGACATAATCGAATCAAAAACACCAGAACTAACAGTTCTGCCTCCTGCGCCGTGCTCAGCTGTGCCGCGTAGTTTAAAATCTTTACGTGTTCTTGTATCGAAAGAGGAATTTAATCGCGATGAAAACGTTATACAAAAGAGTGGCCCCAAAATAAGAACTTTAGGTTCGGTGTATGCCCTGAATAAAACGTTGAATCGGAACACAATATCCCAGACGCAATCGTAGGAACAAAACAGAAAATTTTTAACCAATAATAACAATTATGAATAAATTAAATAGCAAAATGAACAGGTCGTGGACTAAATACGAAGGTAATACCAAAATGAAGAAATCCTTACCGATATAAACTGCTCGATGTAAAAGGATTCAGTTTTCAACAAAGTGATATGTATTCATCTTCACCTCTTGAAAAACAGGGCAACTGAGACTGGGCATGTGACTGAGTTATCACATGACACCTGAAATCCCACGTGCCACAGCAGACCCTTCCGGTTATGGTAATATGGCATCGAGGGTCATCAGAGTCCCTATATTAGCTATTACAACATTCACATTGACACTTTAATAAATATAAATTCGACAGATGGAAGATATAAAAATCCTATTTGCTTGCAAATATTCCATTTATAGGATGGTTTGTCGGACATGAGTATATGATGTTTAGTGTTTGTCGGACATGAGTATATGATGTTTATAGGATGGTTTGTCGGACATGAGTATATGATGTTTATAGGATGGTTTGTCGGACTCATTTAGGACAGTTTGTCGGACATGAGTATGATCAGTTCAGGATGGTTTGTCGGACTCGTTTGGGACAGTTTATCGGACATGAGTATATGATGTTTAGGATGGTTTGTCGACATTTCGGACGATGTGTCGTCAAAGGAGTAATACAGTAGGTGGAACAGTTATTGTTACATATTCTTGACTTTCAGGTATTTTAAACTTTAAAATGATTTTTAAAAAGGATTGCGTCGTGGTGTTCGATTGTTCCTCACCTGACTGAAATCTTCATACTCGACTCTTCCTAACGTTGGTTTGAGTGACGTAACTTAAAAATAAAACAGAAGAAAGAAAGAAATGAAAGTATGGAAAGGCTCGCCCGAAAATAAACATGGTCGTAACAGAACAATGAAAAACAATTAAAATTTAAAAAGCGGCTCTTTGGTAGGACTTTATAAATAAGGTTTGTTGAAAATTGATAGTATATTTTTCGAATTTTATTTTGAAAAGTTCTTGACATTGTAAAACGTTATTTTGTACGTTTTCTGGACTATCGTTCATTCATTTTTGAAGGTCGCTCAAACATGAACATAGCGGTTGGAAAACAATGAAAGGAGTGGGGTTTATTTACAATTTGTCGCATATTTATTGTCGTTTGCGAATGAATATTTGTACAGGTACACATTAGATACATAATAAAGAGTACAGGTACACATTAGATACATAATAACATAATTATAGGATTCACATGATACGGAGAATCGTCAAGACCTCGTTTTGTGTTATCCGCTTCACTCATTGGCTTCGCCAGATAAGACAACCTCGGCCTTGGTAATTATCATTATTATAAATTCCAGCTACATGCTCGTTTTTTATTGGTTGACATTACCCTGTAAATTATTCGTGTATGGCAGCTGTTATGTCATTTCCGCCGAATTATTGGACGGAGCCAGCCAAAATAAATTATTGGACGCTCGCGTTATCATCTCAAACCTTACAAAAATTACAAATGGCTGCCAGTCTACACTACCAAGTCTAGATTTGTCTCGCCAGACGTAAAAAGAATGTCCTGGCCAGCTGAGAACGGAATATGTAAAGATTCGTTTGTATTTTGAATTTTTAATAAAACAATTATTGGCATCAAGAATTGTCTGTGGAATTTTTAGCCAATCACAATCGAGATTTTACGACTATTGTATAACAATAAACAATTATTGGATGAGGCTATGATATCAAGAGTTATCCAGACCGAGGTCAATGTTATCTACCGAAGCCGAAGGCTTAGGCGGATAACATTGACCGAGGTCTGAATAACTCTTGATATCATGTGTAAGCCGAATCTTGCCACCTACAAAATATCAAAAATTGTCTGTAGGTGACGTGATTGTCTTTGCGTGGCTTACTTCCTAAACTCCCTAAACGCTTCTACATTTATAATTGTATAATAAAACAATTATTGGATTCGCCTTACACATGATATTTAACAATTATTCACCGAAGTGGAAGTGAATAGTGGTGGATATTTACCGAGACGCGAAGCGTCGAGGTAAATATCCAACCACTATTCACTGACACTGAGGTGAATAATTGTTTTAGCATATACCAAAACAAATTTATAAAAATTAAGTAAATTTCAGTTAGTTTCATTATAATTTAGCCAGGAATTGGTGCGAAACGCAAGGCAAAACTAAATTCTCCCAAGGTGGCAACTCCATATTTGGAGTTGTTTACCAGTTTTGACCAGGGCGCTCGCTCCCTGGTTTTGACAAGCTGACAGAAGCCAGTCGTTTTAAAAACCTTTCGAAGTTTGATCACAGTAAGGCAAATGACCACTGGATTTTAGCTCAAAGGAAATATTTTAATACTGTACATGGGAAAACCTGAGGACAAAGGATAACTAATGAATTCTGGGTGAGTAAACGACAGTTGTTCTTTTCAAAAGATGAGCACTATAAGCGTTTTTATTTCGGTCAGTGCAGTGACGATGTTTCGTGTGTTTGGTCGTTGAATTTCCTTTAATTTATAAAGATTTTCTGAGGGTGTTACTGTTACAAAGTCGGTAGTATGTTTTCCAGGTAATTTGTTGATTCATTACTCGCCAGTTTCTTGCATGAGCAGTGTATCGCGGTAATCTTTATGGCCGAAACCGTACTAATTCTTTAAGTTTTGCTTGGTTTTTGTTGTAACTGAAATGATTTTTAATGTTTATGAATGTTATTAAATTCTATATGAACGGCAATTCAAATTGTCTCAAACTATATAAAGGCGAATATCGATATATGAACTACGGAGTACACTTTTCTTTCTAAATATTTGAAGAAAAACTGGCAACAGTCAGTTCGTTCAATTGAGTTTGTTTTTGGAGCACACTTGTTCTGCGGGTTTTTGAACACTTTCTATTCTCTCTTTCAAACTTGTTTTTCATAAATATTACCTAAAATAATTTCCCTACATACAGAAATTGTTTTCTACCTGCCTGCCTTTACCAATTTCTTGCATTATTTAAAAAGAAAATCGTTCAAGAGAATGACACCATCTTGTTTTGCGAAACAGTGAATAGTGCAGGATATCCCGAGCTAGAGGAACCAATCAGATTGCACGAAAAGCACTATCCACTGTTTTGGTATATGCTAACAAGAATTATCCAGACCTCTATCAATGTTATCCGTCTCAGCCTTCGGCTTCGGCAGATAACATTGACCTTGCTCTGGATAATTCTTGTTAGTATCAACCACTGACCTATACATTTAACTGGACTGCGCATGCCAGTGCAAGAATTGAAGCCAGCGGCGCCATCTTACGGTGCTAAAAAGTTCGATTTTCGAAATTTGACCCCGACATATTCGACGCCGAAATAGACATCTTTTTCGTTCGTAAACATGGCTGAATTTGGTTTCAACAAAATCTACACATATTTAAGAAAGTATAAATGGACTATAATTTGCCATCGCTTGCAAAATATTGAAAAGATCTTAAACCAAAATCGAAAATTTGAAGGTGTACTGCATCCTGTTTTTATCATCAATACGCGCTGATTTCCAGACAGAAATGGTCCAACCGTTTTCACTCCCGAAATTGAAAAATACACAGTGGATGTCAAATGTTTGGACCCAAATGGACCGTGGTCTGGATATTAATGAAGAGAAATTGTCAAGGTAACTCTCGTTTTTTACCGTTCGAAATAGTCTATTTTGGCTGATTTTGGGAAGCAAATTATATGGATTTTCGAGCAAAAGTTATGATGAAACTAAATATATTTACAACATTCAAGATAGCTTTTTATCGATTTTATCCGTTATTGCAAAATAGAGGTGATGTCAAGTTCTTTTAAAAAGAAGTAAATTCTGGCAAGGGAGCCATGGCCATCCATGGCCTCTTCGTGTGAAGTCGTGACTCGTCTTCGCCGTGTGTTATTTTGTATTTATATTTTGAATAAATTCAACCAAATTACAAGTTTAAAAACTTGTATGTCATAATTTTCATTTTTTAGTACGGTATGTGAACAATGTGATACATTTCTGTTTTTATAGGAAGACTAGTCTGAGCCTCAGTGAGGACAAAAGAGAAGACTCTTCTACTACACAAAATGATAGTGTATATGTCGCGCAGTTAAGATCCTTTTATATTGTCACTGTCATTCGCTAAGTTATAAATTTGGTTATCAAGTCAACTTTGTGTTGAATATTATATGTAAACTATGAAATAAAAACTATTTAAAATACAAGTGTTATGCCAATTATTGAATTTTGTTAATGAAGAATGTGCAGTGTATTAAAACAATTTAAACATGCAGCTGTGGTAGACACATTTCTTAATATTGTCACAAACATTGCAAAAACACAGACATCAAGTCTTCTTGTACGCCCAAAATAGCCCTGTTGGAGCAAAAAATGTAGCTCCTTTGACAAAATAGAACTTATAGATATTTTATCCGCCACCTTGGCTACACACAAAAGGGCCGTCAGGTTGAGAGTGAACAAGATGCCGAACTGCGTTGCGTATGGGTGCAAAAATTCGACAGACTCTGGACGAACATTTCACAGGTACGGTGAGCGATTATTTGTTCATTTTAACGCTGTGGCTATAGGTCCGGTAACCGGAACTTGTTCGGAAAAACTAGAGTTCAAGAAAAACCCTAATCATAACCCAAAACCTAGCCTCCTCCGCAGGCAACTCTGTGGCTTCTTTTTCCCGAGTCAAATAGCTTCCAACGCTGTTTTGGCCATTTTTGGCCGAGAACAATCCCTATACTTCCCTGCAATCCCACGGTAAGACTCGGATAAAAGAAGCCACAGAGTTGCCTGCGGAGGAGGCTAATCCAAACCTCTTAATCAATTCGACCGGAAATCGCGGGTTGGGAACGAACGCCTATATATTATTGTTATATCCTGCCGGACGAATAGACACTTAGTAATTTTAAACAAGATGCTTGAATAAATTTCAAAGATAATAAAAAATTATAATAAAGAATAAAACGTCACTAACATATTAAGTAATAAACTTAAAAGCAGAACCATGACCCCAACTTCATATTTACAAAACATGTTTAACACTGTTTTAGTGCAATAAGCTTTATTATTTAACTTTTCCGAATGGTTACTTTTAATTTCACACTTCACAGTACGTCCTTTACAGGTACGAACCGTATATTTTTTAGCATTATACTGTACCTAAAAATATTGGGTGGCTTAACCCCCTTAGCCGGCCTGTTCCGCCACCCTTGTAATAAACACATGAATGATGCCATAATAACATCAATGTTTTGTTACAACTATATAATCTCATATATAATATCAAAGGTTTCCAAAAGATCCTGGCAGACTGAAAAGATGGTTGTGGAACATTAGGTGGAAAGAATTCGAACCATCACCAAATGATAGGTTGTGTTCTGATCACTTTGATGAGGCGTCTTTTGACAGGACAGGCAAAACAACTCGCCTGAGGAAAAATGCAGTGCCAACACTCTTTGAATTTCCTGGACATTTGCAAAAGGTATGAGCACTGCACTTCATATTTGCAGAACCCTACAAAAGCATTTACAGTAATATGTTAGAAAAGAAATTATCAATGTATGCATTGATACTGTATATACATACTGTATACTGTATATACAATTTATTTTCATTTTAGAAACCTGCAAGAGAAAGAAAAAAACCATTAGAGAGAAGCAACTTACCATCAACTTCTACAATATTTACAGCAGATAATCCTATCAAGGCATCACCAGGTTCCCTGAAGAGAAAAGAAATTCGAGCTAATTTGGTTGCAGAAGAAAACAAAGTTTTGAGGAAGAAGCTCAAATTGGCCCAGCAAAAATCCCGGCGTTTGACAAAGAAATGTAAGTCATTGGAAGAGATAGTGCAATCACTTAATGACAATGGCTTGATTTCTACAGAGTGCCAACAGTTCCTTAATCAAAGTATTCCAGAGGAACTGATTAAAAGGCTACTGAAAAAGAGGAAGACAACTTACCCTCCAGAGCTGCGTTCATTTGCTATGACTTTGCAGTATTACTCAGCAAAGGCATATGAATTTGTCCGCACAACCTTCAACCTCGCTCTTCCACATCAATCACAAATAAGAAAATGGTACAGCAAGATTCCAGCTGGGCCAGGTTTCACACAACCCGCATTCCAAGCACTGGAAGTTCGCATGCATAAAGCTCAAGAAGAGAACAAACAGATCGTGTGTGCTCTAATGCTTGATGAAATGGCAATTCGCAAGCACGTTTCTTGGAATGGAAAATCTTTCCAAGGGTATGTAGATCTCGGCTGTGATCTTAATGATGATGATTCAGCACCAATGGCAAAGAATGCACTTGTCTTTATGGCTGTAGCATTAAATGAGGCTTGGAAGGTACCATGTGGATACTTTCTAATTGATTCATTAACAGGCAAGGAAAGGGCCAACCTTGTCACTCAATGCATCCAGCGGCTCTATGATGTTGGTGTGAAAGTTGCATCACTTACTTGTGATGGTCCATCCTGCCATTTCACAATCTGTCAACTCTAGGAGCCAAAATGAATGTCCCAGCCCTTAACCCATCATTCCAACACCCATCTGATTCCAATGAAAAGGTGCATGTTTTCCTCGATGTCTGTCACATGCTGAAGTTAGTTAGAAATACATTCTCAGATTTTGGAGTCTTGAAAGACAACAATGGAGAATGCATTTCATGGCAATATCTGGTGGAATTGCATAAGCTTCAAGAGCAGGAAGGTCTTAGGCTTGGCAATAAAATGAAATCAGCACACATACAATGGCAAAAGCAGAAGATGAAAGTAAACCTTGCCAGTCAAGTCATCAGTGCCAGTGTGGCAGATGCCCTAGAATACTGTGGAAAACACTTGAAGCTCCCTCAATTTGACAAGTGTGCAGCAACAGTGAAGTTCATACGTGTGTTTGACCATCTTTTTGATGTCTTAAACTCACGGAATCCTGTAGCAAAAGGCTACAAATCACCAATGCGGCAAGCCAACCAAAATATGTGGGATCCATTCCTAGATGAAGCTTATGCCTACATTCTGGCATTAACAGATGGAACGGGAAACATCTTGCACTCCTCAAGGCGAAAAACAGGTTTTATTGGTTTTTTAGCTGCAATTAAAAGTGTAAGAAGTATATTCCAAGATTTGGTTTCCCAAAAGTCTGGTGCACCACTGAAGTATCTTTTAACATACAAGCTTAGCCAAGATCATCTGGAGCTCTTCTTTTCTGCTATTCGTGCTGCTGGTGGATTCAACAACAATCCAACCGCCCAGCAGTTCACAGCTTCATACAAGCGGTTATTGCTAAGAAGTGCAATCAAAGGAGGGAAAGGAAATGTGTCCCAGAGAGATAACACCAGCATTCTTGGAGTCATTGAAGACACCTGTCATTTATCAAATGACACAACATTGACCATCTCAGAAACTGCCATCATCCGAAAATATGACCTAAAACAGCGCAGCCCAGTCCAAAGTGACCATGACTACTGTGACATGCCAAACATCACCATGCTATCTGAGTATAAAACTGCAGCAATCTCATACATAGCTGGCTATGTTGTCAAAATGGTGGAAAAGAGAATAGTCTGTAGTGATTGTTTGAAAGCCTTAAAAGCCTCCAACCAGTCCCCAACTGAACGAAGTGACTTTGTCCAGTTCAAAAGCCGAGGTGGTCTGATTTTACCCTCCAAAAGTGTTAGAATCATTTGTGAGGAAACTGAAAAATGTTTTGGTCGTCTGTTGGCTATTACTTCTGGGAAACCTCCACAGAAAAAGGGTGTTCCTCAAGCTATTTCCTTAGCAGTGTTGGGAAACATACAAACACAAACAATGTTTCCAGAGTTGAATGAACACATGCTTGATTCCCCTGCAACTGACAATCATATTGTACGTTTAACCAAACAAGTTGTGCACTGTTATTGCACAATAAGACTACATCACCTTGCAAAGCAGACCACACAAGCTGAATCTGGGCCATGCATAAGAAAACAACTGAACAAGCTTATCTTATTTAAGCATCAGTGACATACAAGTTTTTAAACTTGTAATTTGGTTGAATTTATTCAAAATATAAATACAAAATAACACACGGCGAAGACGAGTCACGACTTCACACGAAGAGGCCATGGATGGCCATGGCTCCCTTGCCAGAATTTACTTCTTTTTAAAAGAACTTGACATCACCTCTATTTTGCAATAACGGATAAAATCGATAAAAAGCTATCTTGAATGTTGTAAATATATTTAGTTTCATCATAACTTTTGCTCGAAAATCCATATAATTTGCTTCCCAAAATCAGCCAAAATAGACTATTTTGAACGGTAAAAAACGAGAGTTACCTTGACAATTTCTCTTCATTAATATCCAGACCACGGTCCATTTGGGTCCAAACATTTGACATCCACTGTGTATTTTTCAATTTCGGGAGTGAAAACGGTTGGACCATTTCTGTCTGGAAATCAGCGCGTATTGATGATAAAAACAGGATGCAGTACACCTTCAAATTTTCGATTTTGGTTTAAGATCTTTTCAATATTTTGCAAGCGATGGCAAATTATAGTCCATTTATACTTTCTTAAATATGTGTAGATTTTGTTGAAACCAAATTCAGCCATGTTTACGAACGAAAAAGATGTCTATTTCGGCGTCGAATATGTCGGGGTCAAATTTCGAAAATCGAACTTTTTAGCACCGTAAGATGGCGCCGCTGGCTTCAATTCTTGCACTGGCATGCGCAGTCCAGTTAAATGTATAGGTCAGTGGTATCAACCAACTAGTGGTCTATTACAAATTCGGCATTCTGATTGGCTGAGCTACTCACCGTCTATTGGTGATAGACGGTGAATAGCGTTACCCAATCACAAACCTTCTTATGCTGGAATATTCCTATCCTGACCAATCAGAAGCCACGACATATTCACGCTGCACGGCCAAACCTGGAATCTAGTCCAAACATGGCGCCCGCTAAAATTTATATACGAGTGATGAAATCATGAAAACATTGGTCCGAAAGTAATGGAAAATTGTTCAGTTTGACATTTTCGAATAGGAAAATAAATTCGCTTATGCCTATGGAGTATATCTATACCAAATGTGAAGCAAAGTAATTACAATCTCGTTTTTTGTGAGCGATTGTTTATCATGTGTCATCGAGCTACTCTACATTTTGAATGGGAGACTTCTACAAACAAAAAGGTAAAACTATCTGAAAATTTGGAACAATGTTAGAAAGGTTGTTTATGGTTGATACTAAAACAATTAGACAACTCGCCCTCGTTGTCTATGAGCAGATAGTCAACTCGGGCTTCGCCCTCGTTGACTATCTGCTCATAGACAACTCGTTCTCGTTGTCTAATTGTTAATTAGCATATACCAAAACAGTGGATAGTGCTTTTCGTGCAATCTGATTGGTTCCTCTAGCTCGGGATATCCTGCACTATTCACTGTTTCGCAAAACAAGATGGTGTCATTCTCTTGAACGATTTTCTTTTTAAATAATGCAAGAAATTGGTAAAGGCAGGCAGGTAGAAAACAATTTCTGTATGTAGGGAAATTATTTTAGGTAATATTTATGAAAAACAAGTTTGAAAGAGAGAATAGAAAGTGTTCAAAAACCCGCAGAACAAGTGTGCTCCAAAAACAAACTCAATTGAACGAACTGACTGTTGCCAGTTTTTCTTCAAATATTTATAAAGAAAAGTGTACTCCGTAGTTCATATATCGATATTCGCCTTTATATAGTTTGAGACAATTTGAATTGCCGTTCATATAGAATTTAATAACATTCATAAACATTAAAAATCATTTCAGTTACAACAAAAACCAAGCAAAACTTAAAGAATTAGTACGGTTTCGGCCATAAAGATTACCGCGATACACTGCTCATGCAAGAAACTGGCGAGTAATGAATCAACAAATTACCTGGAAAACATACTACCGACTTTGTAACAGTAACACCCTCAGAAAATCTTTATAAATTAAAGGAAATTCAACGACCAAACACACGAAACATCGTCACTGCACTGACCGAAATAAAAACGCTTATAGTGCTCATCTTTTGAAAAGAACAACTGTCGTTTACTCACCCAGAATTCATTAGTTATCCTTTGTCCTCAGGTTTTCCCATGTACAGTATTAAAATATTTCCTTTGAGCTAAAATCCAGTGGTCATTTGCCTTACTGTGATCAAACTTCGAAAGGTTTTTAAAACGACTGGCTTCTGTCAGCTTGTCAAAACCAGGGAGCGAGCGCCCTGGTCAAAACTGGTAAACAACTCCAAATATGGAGTTGCCACCTTGGGAGAATTTAGTTTTGCCTTGCGTTTCGCACCAATTCCTGGCTAAATTATAATGAAACTAACCGAAATTTACTTAATTTTTATAAATTTGTTTTGGTATATGCTAAAACAATTATTCACCTCAGTGTCAGTGAATAGTGGTTGGATATTTACCTCGACGCTTCGCGTCTCGGTAAATATCCACCACTATTCACTTCCACTTCGGTGAATAATTGTTAAATATTATGCTCAGCCTCATCCAATAATTTTTATTATTATTTATTTAAAATAATTCGTGATCGCTGATTGGCTAACAGCCAACGGTGAAATCGTCATATCAACTCATTGCCCTACCAAATATGGAATTGTGACATCAATGGTGCAATACGACAAAAGATTATTGCACGATTGACGTCACCTGGTGCAATATGAAAAACTAATATTGCACGCTATGACGTTTTTCCAACGATGCAGTTGTTAAATAGTTGATAAAGTTAATCTTTTAAATAAATAATAAAACAATTATTGAATTCGGTTTTCGCATGATAAGAAGAATTATCAAGGCCTCAGTTTGTGTTATCCGCCTCAGCCTTCGGCTTCGAATAATTCTTCTTATCATGCTCAACCTCATTCAATAATTGATAATTATCGTGCTCAATTGTTAAATAATTGATATATTAGTCCTACTTACACGCGTACTCTGCTACCTTAGGTTTTGCATTTGATAGAGCCCTCAGTAAGGTGGACTTACCAGCGTTTGGAAACCTTGCAAATAAAAACAAATAAAACATTGAATGGCAAACTTCAAAGCAACTTACAAATGAGCTGCGGTTTATTTTGGTAGGGCCCAACCTCATATATCCAGCGCATTTTACCTCGATCCAGCGCATTTTACCTCGTATATCCAGCGCATTTTACCTTCAAAGCAACTTACAAATGAGCTGCGGTTTATTATACCTCGTATATCCAGCGCATTTTACCTCGATATATCGGTGCATCGCGATATTTCTTCGCACCGAGTCGCCAGACATGGAAATTGCGAGAAAATGTACAGATGGTGGTGTTACAGTACATTGTGCAACGCTGAAAAATGTTACTGCAATCATTGCAGAAAGTAGAACTCGGTTCTACTTTCTGTAACGATTGCAAGGTATGTTATGTTGTAAGGTATGTTCTCAAACTCACTACATCACATGCATGAGTTTTGATACCCAATGAAAACGTGTAGGAAATTTCCTAGTGAACTGCATCACATTTCTTAATCTACATATTAAAATAAAATCGCTATGGAAGCAAATCGTTGTAGGAATACTCGTTTGAGAAGCTAGATCAAACACTCGTTTGTCGTGTTTCATCAGGGGACTCCAAACACTCGAAAACAATAAAAACGGCGTAACCTCGGGCTATGCCCTCGGTTTTCATTTGTTTTCTCGTGTTTGGAACCCCTGATGAAACACTATGGCGGAGTCCAGAAGCATAAAATACGAAAATGAAACAATAGCAAATGTAACAATATGTAACAATAAACCTCCTACACATTATTTAGACAAAGTTTTACAGTTTTCGATTTGTATGTCTACACTGCCAACACAGCCCAACACTTTTACATAATAATAAACATACCCAACCAAGCCAACATCGGTGTTCATTTTATATTCCAGAATGACCATATTTCTTTCGCCTTTTTCTCCTCCTCCTTCCACTGTACTTGGAGATCCTCCACGTCCTCCTCGTGCGACTTTTATCCTTCGTCCGACTTCATCCATGTCTGCTAACACTCTGTCACTTGCCTCGTCTTTTATAACAGTACCACGAGGTACAGGGATAATTAGATCATCACCTCGCTGTCCATTCACCTGCTTACGTCTTACACTGTAAAGAGAACATAGACAGCAACATTAAAATACCCATTCCCTCAAATATGATATTATTGATATAGATTCAAGTATTCAACGTGAAGTAAATAGTTGAATGTTTTATGTTATAAGCTTTGCGTTGATTTATTTTGCTATTTCTTTTGATTGTCCGAAATGCTAATGAGTGCGACGTCAAATCAGTCATCATTTCAAAAACATGATTCTACTTCGAAAGAAATTTGATCTAATTCAAACTTTGATGATATACTCAGTACCCGTAATTCGTCTAGGCACTCCGCATGCCGAAACAAAGTGAAATTTACTGGTTTGCTTCTGCAAAAAAATGCCGAGGCGCATAGTAATAAACACGTTGTAAATTTACATTTTATTTGTCCTAAGCGCTCGCGCGGAATTAGCGCTCACAAGACAATGAAAAATTGCGTTTGCACGGAAAATTTCGCTTTATACGCTAGAAAAAATGTTCAGTTAAACAGTGTACACTCTCGCCATTGCCTTTGAATTGCTCCGTACGTTAAGTGCGGATTTCAGGTGTGACCACAGTCTTTTACACTGCCGAAGAATCTGCCGAAGTGTGCCGAAGTGATTGCCGAAGCTATTTACCGTGGTTTCATCGTGGTCTTCGGCAGAAATAATTGCCGAGGCAATACAGTAAATTATCAAACGACCTCGGCAATTTCTTGCCGACGCAAAATGAGTTGAATTACGGGGACTGTATATTTGAACGCTATCAACTTTTTCACTCAAATCCTCAACCAGTCTATCACACCAAAGCCAAATGCCCTTGGAGGACATCTATTTTTGACAGGAGTATTTACTAGGACACCGGTTAATGGAAGAGTTCGTTTATAGTACATCACTGAATTTTTCTGGTCGTGCTAGAGTTTAGCGTTTCAATATTGCGTAAGTTATATTCTTTCAATCAGCAAACATCGGTCAAGTCGACGTTTGGCGTATATACCGACGTGAAGGCTTAATCTTCCTAAATTCTAAAATATAATACACGCTCCAGACACCAAGGATTTAAACATCTGTGGTTATTTAAACATAGTATTTACATATGAAAATCCGTCCTTTACAATGTTCTGCACGCTAACAATTTTGGAAAACAATTACCAACAATGTTGCCCATGTGCTGCTTTTGGTCTTCTGTTTTCTTGGAAACGGAAATGACGTAATGTTGCTTTAGTCTGGCACTCCAGTATGACGTCACCGCCATCACCACCACGAGCTGCTGTCAGTGGACTACCATTCCCACCACTGCCACCGATGACGTATAGACGAACTCTGTCGACAAACCCGACACGTTTACTCTGGAATAAATCAGTGCTGTGAGTAACATCGTTACAAGTAACTAGTTACAAATAATTGTTACTTTTTGGAGTCCAGTTACTTTTTGGAGTAGGTAACTGTAACTGTAACTGTAACCAGTTACAAAATTTGCAAATAAAACGTAACGATAGCTAGTTACATTTGCCGCTGATGGCGCGGTTACTTTTTGCTCCTTTATAGTTTTATTAGTTTAGACTTTTATTCGTTTATATATAAAAGCAGTACGATACATGGACGATCGTCAAGTTCGTATTCTCAGAAAAATGTTTCTGAGTTCCGGACAGGAGTCGAAACTGTAATCTATATGTATCGTCTGTCTACTCCAAGCTCTCTCACATTCACTACAGCAGTGTGTATATTAACACATCCAAACCTTACCGATATATAGTGACTGCCGCGTAGGCAGTACGTATATCAATCGCACCATTAACGTACTGCTCTAAGTGCCGTTCATATAATTTAAGCTGCTGTTCTTAATCTGTCCTATAACATATGTTATTAGTGTAATTAGTCCTTGTCTTTAATTTATGTCTATTCTGTAAATTTTTGTCAGGTTAGTCTTCACATGGGACACATGTCCTGTTGACTATACCTTCAACCATGTTCAAGACTGCACTGTTTTTGTCTGTTTTTTTATCTTTAACCGTTGTATTAATTATTTTGCTTTCTTGCTTGGTTGTAAAGTTAATAAATAAATAAATAAAATAATAAATTATATCATTGTAACCTTCGCTCTCCATCTGAGTCTCGGTGGCTCAATGGTTAGACCGTGTTCTTAACTCCATTCGACGTTTCTGCGACGTATTCTGCAGTTATCCTCATTTTTAGTCGATGCACTGATCTTACTGCCTGAGTCAGCAGAAACATGAATGATACAGTATATATACACAGCAAGATGTATTCACAGTTGGTATCTCTATCACATCTATGGTCATATTTGGCAAAAATATGTTCCATTTTAAATCACTATCATGAGGCTAACTTGTTTACTTGTTCACCAAAAGTGAAGGAGTGTTCGGCTTGCCTAACTTCGTTAACAAATTTGCGTAAAAACACGTCCAGGCATTTAGTTTTACTTTTCATGACTTCACTTTCTTTGAGTCAAAACATGTATTGATTTAGTCAGTAAATTGATAGTAAGTACATGTAATTAACCAGTGTCCAGTTCCAACTTCTTTCCCAGTCTAAATATACCGGCAACTGAATTAAACCAAGGAATATAACTTTGCAACTATAGTTATACATTTATGAAAGTAACTTTGTAACTGTAACTAGTTACTTTTTATTCTTGTGACTTTTACTTGTAACTAGTTATATTTATCATAATGTAACTGTAACTGTAAATGTTAGTAACAAGT
Organism: Chrysogorgia sp. JL179-B06; assembly: GCA_035772405.1. Lineage (NCBI taxonomy): Eukaryota > Metazoa > Cnidaria > Anthozoa > Scleralcyonacea > Chrysogorgiidae > Chrysogorgia > Chrysogorgia sp. JL179-B06. Next base: position 1,221,020 of record JAYKKM010000142.1, read on the forward strand.
CAATAACATAATAACGATGTAGTTTTTGAAACAAACTTATAGCTTTGAGCAAGTATATGTTTGCAGATGATTTTACAACATAAATCTCAGTAGTATAGAACATGGCGGTGCGGGCTCAGCGACGTCAACCACAAATGTGAGTACCATAGCAACGTTAATTTTTACGCCAAATCGCGATTTAGCGCAAAAATTAGCGATGCCACGGTGCCCACACTTGTGGATAACGTCGAATAAGCTCGCACCGCCATGTTCTATACTACTACAGCAGTCGTTAATTAGGCTTGACGCACCCCTCCCCACACTCTCCACCGATTAGTGTCAAACACGCGCGAGACTCGTGAAACAATACTGAATTTATACCAAATCACATTTCAGTCACGTTTAAAAATAGTCGCTTCAACATTTTCACAAATTTGTGTCGCTTCAAAATTTTCACGCTTTTTTTTGACTGACACATTTCCAATTCACGCGCGAAAAAAAAACCACTAGATTTTGATTCTAGTGGTGATGTTTATCCAAATGGATAGCGAAATGGCGCTCTTTTGGTTGACTAACAAATAGCCAGTTGTTTCGCGAATTAGTCCGTTTGTTCACTATTTTCAGTGTTTACCACCTCACTTCTAAAGTGGTGATCGTACACATATTTCGACGTTGTGATTCCTCCCGACAACAAGCCTAAGAAAGGTACGTATGGTGTCACAACCGCGACAATGCTCTCAACGTCTTTTTTTAATAATGGGTCTTTTTGCAACTCGTCATTTAGTTCGTCAGGGTTTTCTATAGCGTTCAACCCATCCAGTAAGCTAGCGAATTTGCTGATTAGCAAGTCGGTGAGAAAAGCGTTTGCAATTTCCATTCTCTTCAACTCATATTGGCGCCATATCTTGTCGATAACCTTTGCGGACGCTTTTTTAATGTACGCTTCAGACTGACTTACCACACCGTCACCGGACAGTCTAATAAGTTCGGATCTCCTAACGTCAATGTCATCTTCCACAGTCGAAGTGTCAGCGGTCTCCTCAACTAATTCCTCAATCGTGGGGTTTTCTTCACTTTTGCGTTTCACCATCACACTATTACTTATACCCATATTTTATTGCGGAATAACAACTTCGTGACTGTATGGATAGCGCAGTGAGATTTCGAGTCTAGCGTACTTATTATTTTTTAATGCGGTCACAATCGCGAACACTTTCTCTTTGCTAATGTCTCCAAGGTAGTCGTCAATAACAACCTTCATATCACTTCTGCTCGGACAGTAAAAGCAAATGAGCTTACTAATGTTTTCTCTATACGGTTTTGCGATCGACGTCAATTGTTGTGTGATGACAATAACGCTCAACATAAAATGTCGCGCACTAAAAGCCAAGTTGACTAATTGACTAGTCCTATTCTTGACGTCCTGCCCACTTGCACAGTCGTCCAACACAATCAGAGTGTTAGTGCCTTTAAAAGTGTTTGTTACACACTTGAGAACAGCGTCAACACTGTCTTGCGCGCAGTCTATCGCTAACACGTCGGGGTCGCGCACATATTTCCAATCTTGATACGCTTTGTTCCACTCGAAAGTAGGGCAAATCAACACAATGTAGTCAAATTTACCACGATACTCAGATTCCAGTGTTTCTAGCAAATAATGTGTCTTACCACAAGCTGTCATACCGACGATTAACATATTAAACGGAGTTTCCATTAAATTGTGTTTGATTTAATTCCAGATTGAATGCAACCCATTGTTCATAAAGTTGACCAACCCATCGCTCATCACAAACACCCTGCACATGACATTTGCGGTCGTCGCTTTTTTAGTGATTTCAAGAAGCACGCCAGATTGTGTGTTCACAATGTTCTTGCCAGTGGCGACATTGTGATTATCTTGAACACTCCTCAAGTCGATGACTAACGCAAAGCCATCTTTATAGAACTTCTGTATGGTCATGAACTGAGCGTGTTCTTCACCCAACCCAAACAGTCGTTTCGCTTCTGCATAGAACTTCGACTTTGGGATGCCTTGTGAGTACACACTATTTGGTACACCTTCAATTGTGACTCTAACACTCTCGACATTTGGGTAGAGAAACTCCTCGCTGTCTGTTCGCACCTTATTCGTGAATAGCAACACAATCGCCTTCATGCTTTTTCTTGGAAGATTAATGTTTTCGTTCACAATGGTCGTGCCTTTGTCCCATTCGGTGGTTTTCATCAACGTGATGTGCTCATATGACAAACTACGACCACTTGCATAGCCCGACGCTATCTCATCAGCGAGCTCCTGGTTATCAATCGTCTCGCACTCAAGCTCGAGGTTCTCCAGAGTGTACCCGCCCACAGCGCTACCGGATTGCGCCACCATGATGTCTGTGGCCTTCGGAAGTGTGATCACATACTGCAAGTTGTTGTTCATGCTAAAAGGAGCGTACAACCCATGGTCGTTCATAATCTTACCGAGCTTAATCCGCTGCTTCGTCCCAATCACACCAAACATCAACGCGTCACTAACTTTAGCGACGTTCCCACTCGTCGCACCACTGTCATCCTTAGAAATTAGCTTTCTCAAGTTCTCACCACCAATACCATAGTCAATCATTTGGTCTCGCGCAGTAACACTTTCCCAAAGGTCGCGATAGACACCAATGTAATTTTCCCCATTGTTGTCATACACAGTTTCCCCAGCTAGTCTCACAACAAGTTTCTCAACCAACAACTTGCTAACATTATTCAAGAACCAGCTTTTGGCGTTCGCATTCTTAAAGTCGAACACTAGACCCAACGATCCAGGCACCAAACAGCTACTAACCTTGAGCTTCGGTATGTCAATGTAGAGTTCCTCGCCAGGACTGGCCTTATTAGGGTTCAACGTGATTACGTGTTGCGTTCTCGCCCCTTTTATGACACCCATGGTCGCTCGTCTAAAACCAGGGCTCAACTCTGCTGACGTGACGTTCATATACTTTACATATGTTTTATCACTACCGTTTTAGCTTATAATAGTCGTAAGCAAACCACGCAAATATCACCGCGAGTACCCACAGATTCTGAGCCAACCATGCGAGACCCTTTGCACCCAACGTCAACGCGTTGTAAACTAAATTAGCCAACCCAACAGCCCATGGACCCATCTTCATGATTGCATTCTTAACAGCCTGTGCGAACGACTTTGTGGCTTTAGCGCCTTTCATAACAGCGGACCTCCCAGCGATAATAACAGTTGTCACAATTCCAGCTATCGTAATCGCTAAAGCGCTCAACCCAACCATATTTTCTCTAGCCCATTTCTTGAATCTCTCTAACCTAGACAAGTCATTGTTTCTAACCTCATCAACAATAATTTTATTAGCTTCTTCGTGTTCTGGTTTGAGACCCTCCTGAAGTCGTATGCTATCCGCTTTCAACTCAGCTGTCTCACTAATGTTTTTATACCATCGTTCTTTCACTAGGTTAGTCTCGTTTAGAGCTTTCAAGCGGTATCTATCAACCATGATTTCTAAAGCTTGTATCTTCATATCGTTTGGACCCTTTGGACTCAATACACCTGCGAGCTCTCTTATCTCCTCTTCAGTAGCGACCGTCGCGTTTAGCTCACTCTCTCGTGACTCTACTTCGTCTTCAACCCTATCACTAGCGGTAGAGACTATAGCGTCTGTTAAATATTCTGTTGGCGCTATATCCTCAGACCTCAACTGTGCGTCAACCACGCCACTTGACGTGTTTTTGTGTTCCTTTCCAGCTCGCTTGATGAGTTGTTTGAGCTCTTTAACGACTTTAGCAGCTTCTTTTGCGTTACTATACTGAAACGTCTTACCTTGGTTCCTTGAGATGACAACTTTTACATCTCTAAACACAATACCGCTTTGCTTATCCCTCTTATCGAAAGTTATGGTTGACCCATCGATGAGTTCCTTTGAGTTCGGTCCATCTGACTTTCTAATGTCTAATCTTAGAGCGTTTTTGAAGAAGTCTTTTTTGTCCCTCGTTATTGCTGAGTTTATGGTTGGTCCAAGTCTCTCCGTGTTTGGTATGTCGTCTAAACCTATTTTGGAGCCCTCTGTTGGTGCTGCGGGGACTTTTATAGTCACCGTCTTACCGTCATCAACAAACGGCGTCTCTTTTTCTTTAACCCCTCTTTTATCCTGTTCGTCCTGCAATTTATTCACTCTCTCATACAATTTATCATACTTGACACGCTCGATGTCTGGCATGCCACCACCAACGTACTTTTTGTTAATTAAATTATAATCTCGAGTGAGTTTTTCGAGTTCGTCATTTATTTGATCGTCGGTGTACCTATCAAGTCTATCGAAGTCCTCCATCTCAATCTCGTCAAAACCTTCCCCACCTTCAGCCATATTACATTAGCTCACGTTTTGAATATCGCTTTCTAGTATCCACGAATTATGTTTGCTTTCATAACCCAACCATTTGACCAACGCCATCTTCTTCCCTCTGACTTTCTTTCTTTTCAACACCTTTTCAACTCTGTACACATCGTCACCATGCTCCCTATTGACCAGCGATAATTCCTGTTCATAAAATTTACCAATAATCTGTTCACCGGTGTGATCCTCAATTTCGTACACATTCGGATCACCACGAATAACCTTTACCACTTTAAACAGCTCTTCAGTGAAGTTGGCTTCATAGCCCTTTGTGAACACACTCTTGTACTTACTAATTCTCACTGATTGACCAACTCTAAACTTTGGCAATGGGTTGTCTGCAAATTGGTGACCAAACAAAGTAGTCCAAACTTCGCCTTCGTTTGACTTGTCAACATCCTTTGGCTTCATCATAATACTGCGATTCACACTGCTATTGTAATTGCTCACGAACTGGTCCAAAGCGTTAATCCATTTGTACGTCCCATGAGTGTAAAAGTACTTCCACATAATATTCTTGAGACTTCTATTGAAACGCTCAACAACAGCAGCCTTTTTATCGCTCTTAGTGCTGAAATATTTAACATCACGTTCTCTCAACAAATTTTTCACACCAACGTTGTAGAATTCAAGTCCATCATCAAATTGTGCTAACTTAGGTGTGGTTCCAAACCGATCTTTAAAGTCGCTCAACAATTTTCCAACAGCCTTAGTCATGTTCTTAGTGTCTTTTCTATAAACTGCAATTCCAAAAGCGTATCTACTCAATATTTCAATGCCTGTCAATATCCAATAATACCCTCCATTCTGTTTTGAGTACTTACTCATGTCCACTAAGTCCATTTGGAGCTCTTCACCAAGAAACCCAACAAAAGTCGCGCGGAATTTATGTCTTCTCACAATAGGTTTGTACCTAGTGTAGGTGTCTTGCGCTGTCAACCATTCTTTCACTGTTTTTCTAGTTACTTTCAATCCGTCTCCCAATGCACTTTGATACAGCCTCTCTGCACCACTGTACCCTGTCTTGGGATTATAGTAAATATCTCTCAACCCTTGCTCTGTTTCCACACCGAGTTCCATATAATTCACACAATATACAGTTCCAATAACACCGCGCCAACGTCAGCGTCACCATTGTTTGGTTTGACACGAAACGTTATACTTGAGTAAATACCTTTTTTAATTCTCACCTTGGACTCAACGTGTGCGTAACGTTGTATCCCTCCATCAAGAGACTGCTCGGTGGGTATTGGCAATGTTGTGATCACATCACTACGACTCCCATCAGTGCCCACGTTGCTCTCCGTCTCAACAGCATCGCACGAGACCTCTACATACTTTAGACCTCCATTCACGTCAATCTTGTTTGGACTGTCGTGCCACTTACCATCTAACACAATTCCTGCATCCTTCGCGAAACCAAGCAAAAGCCCAATGTCACCCAGCCTAAGTTCTATCATGCTGGAGGGTCTAACCCTAATAGGCTGAGCTTTGGCCCTACTTTTACCTGTGGCTATCAGTTTCTCCACCACGAAGTCTACATTAACCTCCCTGAGCGCGTGTCGTAGAGCTCTAACCAACGCGTCGAAGTCGTAGCGACCCCCACCCAATTGAGGTGTTGAGAGTATCGACGTTGGCGTTCCTAATCTAACAGAAAAGAATCGAATATTAGTGTTACTCGCCACATTGTTGTAGTTCCAAAACACAGTGGCTGTCTTAACTATAATGTGTGGGTTATCGTGTGTGGCTACTACACTATGGTCGAAAGTTACGACTTTCTCCACACCTTCAATAAGCACCGTCAACTTTTGATGGTTGTTGTGTGTACGTCGCTTTTCAGTGTAACCACCAGAGTCATACCCATAGTTTAGACTCATTACTTTAGTGCACGTTTAACGTTAGCTACTCAAGCGTTGCATACAAGTCCAACAATATGTCACCAACGTTGACACCACTACCGTCTTGGTCAGTCACATTAAACACCAGCTGCGTAAAAGCACCTTTGTTTATCGACACCTTCGACTCAATGTTGAAGAAGTGTTGAACGGAGCTCTTCAGTGGTTGGGTGGTGGTCAATGGCAACGCAATGATAATGTCGCTTTTGCTACCACTAACAATGTTCTCAGGTCTGTTCACAATGCTGCAACCCACTTGTACGTACTTCAACCCTTTGTTAACGTTCACAACGTTAGGGCTAACCAAACCACTAGTGGTTATCGTTGTGTTATCGTTGAACCCTAACAGCTCTCCAAATTTAAACAGCTCTAATTGTTGGTCAGTTTTTATCGCGCACTTTGAATTGTGTTTGTTGGCCACTAGCTCGATAGCCCCCAATCCCTTCAACACGTCAGCAATCATTCTAAAAGTGTGATACCCAGGCCCAAAAACGTGTTTGTTGCTGTTGTAGCTTATTTCGTCATTCACACCAGTCTCCACGTTAACGTAGTCCCAAAAGATGGTCGCTTTTTTTACTAGTAAGTGGGGATCTGAGCCAAACGTCAAAAGTGCCTCTGGTAGATCCACAGTTTCCGTTGGACCTCTAATCAATACTACAACCCTGACCATATATAATGTAGCATGTGTTATGTGTAACATATGGTATATTATATATGCAGAAAGCCCTCCATGACTACTATGGAAAGCACTACAAACTCGCGATGGCTAACACATCAAAGGCTACACACGACGCGAAGGCAGACCTCATCAAAAAGTACCCCCACGCCACTTTAAGCAAATTCGAGTTCTATCCAAATATCTCGCAAGATGGTAAAATCATGAGTGTCGATGTATATTTCAGAAACAACGACATCCTTAGCACAGACATAACCAGCGCAACCTTCAAAAATGATAAAAAAATGTGGAAGTGGCTGCACAACAGCAAGTTCCCAATAATATGGCAAGGTGGTGGAGCTATCCAACCACTGCCAAAAGGTCATAAGAACCACTGGGGACTTTGGGATGGTTATCCAACAGAGAATGTGCTAAATTATCCAGTGAATAACTTCAAAGTTTTTGTTAACCAAAATAGCTACTTCATGTCAAAGCTACCAGTCTTACAAATCACTACGTCAAAGACAAAATCAGAGTGGGACGACAACGAATCTTACTACCGCATTGTGTTTGCGACATATTGCGCGAGTTTTTGTTGTGGAGTCTCATTGCAACATTTATCAGTGTCGCAAGAAGTCCACCCTGTGGTCACAAGTGTGATGAGATTTCATTTGTACTTCACCATTAGAAGACTTCTCAGAAGAATGGAGGGTGGTGAGACCATGAAATCGATAAGTAGAGAATTCGACGCTTATGAATTGTATGGTAAGATTTCCAAGATTCCCAGAAGGCACTACTACCAGAATAAAGTCCTGAGCGATGGTACTTTAGGTGAATCTAGAGTCTTCACACTCAACGACGTTCAGAACGATTACAAACGATACGTCGCGCGATTGTCAGACGGTTTTACCAACATTGGGTTGCAATATCTAAATCAAAGCATAGAAGCCTTTGTGTACTCCACGCTTGGTGCGCAAGCGAGAACACGTGTATCAGTCGTTGGTGGTTCTGCAGGGAGTCTAGAAACCCAACAAGAATTCCGAAAGTTGTTCTCCGACAGCGTTATCAACTACGATGTGTCGACATGGATTCTCAACATGAATAAATCGATTAGAGACACCAACGTTGTTCAAAATCTTGCACTGTCGCCAAGTACATGGTTGATGCCAAGTAACGTGGTGATCCTCAAGAATAAAATCGCTGGGTACAACAACTTATTAAAGATTGCTACAGAGTCCATGAGATTTGGAGTGAACACTCGCTTGAATGCAACAACACCAACGACTGTGGCTAAAAAAGTCCACCAAGAAAATGTGGTGACTAACTTAGTAGTACCACCAACGACTGTGGCTAAAAAAGTCCACCAAGAGAATGTGGTGACTAACTTGGTAGTACCACCCGTGAAGAAAACAGTGGTCACCACCAATCAAATAGCACGCACTACCACCACAAGTAAGTCAGACACGACAACGCTGGCGATAGTGTTAGGGTTCTCAGCGGTCTCTGGCTATCTACTAACCAAATACACCTTGAAGTAGTAATGAGTCTAAACTATGGGTATGAGTCTGACGACCCTCATGATAAAATACTAAAGAGGACGAAAAGGCATCTGGACGAAGATCCTAAACTAAGTGCGACTGGTGGAAGGATGTCTGGAATAATAGACATGCAAGGCTCAGCGATAAAAAACGTAGCAGACCCAGTCGATGACTCAGACGTTATCAATAAAAGAACTCTAGAGCAACTACTATCAGGTTTCCTCAAGAGTCAGTCCTACAACATTGTGCTCGACTTCAACGTTAACACACACGTCTTGAAAAACACAGAATTTCACACCAATGGTTCAAGCAAAGTGAAAGCCATTGGTGAAACAAGTAAATTAGTGCAAAACAACTCAACCTATGGTCCTATTATTGGCATTAACGGTGCAGGCCAAAGTTTTCTATCACCTGTGTTAACACCACTCCCACTTGAGTCAGGTCTTCACTTTAATTGCCCCAGTATGCAATGGTGTGATCTCTCTATTTTTGTTGTGGTGAGGTTACCTACTCGCACCGCTGGATCAAATTGGGAGACAATTATATCAAACGACGACGGTCAGTGGGATAAGTTCATAGGGTACAAGACTGGTATGACCAACGGACTCGCGTATGGTGGCAGCATCCCAGCAATGGAGAGCATATGCACTATTCCGAGTGGTGTTGACCTCGCCAAAATGCATATGATATCGATACACTGGCAAATGAGCAACTCGCATGTCAGGGTCAACAACGTTAAGTCAACCGACTCAGACTTCGTAGCGAATATGAAAAAGATAGGCACACCCTACGGAACGATTTTTGGAATACATCGACCAAGAATACCACTCGCACCTTATGCGTACCCATCGTTGATAGAATTCTATGGTGTGAAAATTGTGAGTGGTTACATGGCGAACCGAGACATTATAATCATGGGTGGAGAAATGATGAAGGAATATGGTGTAAAGTAAATGGGAGCATGTGTTTCGAGACCTCATGAAATATATAAGATAAATAAGACGACTGATCACATGTTCAAAGCTGGTAGATCATTTGGTCGCGGTGACGTTACTCTCGAGCTCCACGCTGAGATTGGTATGAGGTCTAAAAAGACTTACGGCAAACCTATTATGTTACCAGAGTCAGACACTGTGGGAGTGGTAGGAGACGTGACCTAAGTTAAAATGGGTTGGTCTCAGCTTCGAGGATCTCAGCTTCGAAGATTTAGAAAGCTGGTTCGTAACATTAGAAACTTTTTCAGACGACGTAGAAAACTGAGGACTAATAAAACACACCTGCTGCATTGGTACACAACAAACCAGATCTATAAAAAACCTGACACCTATGTCGAGTAGCTTTTTTTTGCGAGGCTATAGTAATGGCGACCAACTCAGTGCAATTATTCGATGGTCACCAAATCACGACGGTTAATCACAACGGTGATATATGGTTCAAAGCAAGAGAAGTCGCAAGCGCTCTAGGTTACGCTCGACCAAAAGATGCAGTACACGACCACGTCGAACCTGATTGTAAAATGAAGATAGAGCAGGCCTCGTTTATCAACGAACTTGGGGTCTACTCACTAACGTTCTCGAGTAAAATGGAGCGTGCGAAACACTTTGGAAGGTGGGTGCACACAGAAGTCTTACCAAGCATTAGAAAGGGTTTAGCTGACGTCGGTCTCAAACACAATCAGTTTAAAATGATCACTGAGTTCGATCTCCATACGAAAGTTGTTGGTTTTCTTAGGAAATATTATCCAGAAGCTATTTTGATAGCTGCTTGTGGTGAGAATCAAGACACTTCGAGTAAAAGAATAAACTCGTGGAAAAAAGGTTACCAACGTGGAACACCTGACTTGATTATTGCCAATGCAAACCGACAGCACAGCGGGCTCGTGATTGAGTTCAAGAATCCAGGTGGTACAGGCAAGACGTCCAAAGAGCAAGACTCTCTGCTGCTCAGATACAAATCCGCTGGTTATCTAACATTGTTGTGTGACTCGTACGACGACGCTATCACCGTGGTGATAAAATATTTCTTTGACGTTGGGTTTCAGTGTTCCCAGTGTTTTCGTAAATTTAAAAATAAATCAGCGTTGAGTAACCATGAGAGACGTTATTGTAAAGAGACTTTTTAGACATCGAGTAATAAGTCGAATTAGCACTCGTTCTCGTTGTTGAGACGACGTTTGAAGCGACAACTGCTCTAGCATTTTTTAAAGACGTTTTTTAACTCGATAAAAATATCTGCGAAACTTTCTCTCTTTATTTCACAAACCTTCTGACCACTGTGTGAAAAAATGTTTCTATGAGACATTGGACGCTTCATGTGACCAATGTCTAAATTTAAAAAAGTGGGGTATCCGAGAACACCCCTAATTTTGTGTGGAAGGATGATGACATCTGCACACTGCTTTGTATTGTTCAGCACCACCAACAAACGATGGTCCTGGGTTGTATCTCCAATTGAATGGCGCTTCGACAGTCGTTCCGCGAGTGTCGCGACAAACGGCGCAATACGCTTTTAGAAATGTGATGTCGTCCGCTACTGGGAACAGTGTGTCGAGCTCGCCAATTCTTTTTAAGCGCTCTGTCGCTATGAGACCACAAATAATGACGTGAATGCCAGCTTTGATGTACTCGCGAATAACTGGGAGTAGATCAGAGTACCAATGGCCCTCATCAATGCCGATGACGTCATAATCGGCTATCTCGGAAGAACTTGGAAGGTTGGTGATTAACTTCGCAGGTAAACTGTCTGATCCGACAACAATGGTCTGACGATGTGTGGAGAACGCGTGGTCAGTTCGCCTAGTGTCGCCTGTGTTGTTCATGTAGAGGACTTTGAGCCCTGATTTACTTAACGTGATTAACCTACGAAGAGTCTCTGTTGTTTTTCTTGCAAACATGGGACCAATCACGATTTCTAGTTTACCGAGTTTCTTCATGATTACTATACCTCCAGAGAAATGCTCTCTCCTGTTGCGGCAACTGTTGCTCGTTGTTAAATATCCGCTGAAGCTCCAAGTTTTTAAGATGAGACCTCGAGCTCTCGTGTCTTGAGCGATGCATTGGGTTGTTGGTAACCACACCACATGGGTAACAATTGTACGACGCGCCGCCGTGCGCAAAATCCAGGTGAGTGTGTGAGAGTATGTGACTCATAATATCGCCTGCGCCCACTATTTCATTACACCCCACCCTACAAACGTTGACGTCACAGTTTGCGGCGAGCTCTAGCCACGCTTTGGCTTTGGTTGAGCGTGGTTTCCATAGAAGGGTCGCCAAGAACACTTCGAGGTAGTTACCGAGTAGTGTAGCGGCGGACTCGCAAGGGTTGCTCAAGTAGTGGCTACTTGCTAACGTAAGACGTTTGAATGGTGAGTAACACCACACAGGGATCATCTTGGCTAGTTCGTTAACCATCCTGTTGGCTCTAACTTCATCAAGCCCGACCCAAGCCTCATGAGCGAACTTTGTATAGAGAATCTGGGCACCAAATTGTCTCGACACCTCTTCGTTTTTACGATCGGGGTCGCACAACTTGAAGACTTGCGAGTACCCTTTTAAGACGTCGGGTCCAGAGGCGCCTTGTGGGGTAGACGCATCGACAAAGGACATTCTCCGCATTGCGTCGATCTCCTCTTCTTGGCGGGCTTGGTCTTGAGTCATCTCTTCTGCGATGTCTTGGACTTGAGTCATTATGTTATACCCCCAGAAAAAATCCTAATTTTTTTAGTGCGTTTGGTCTGGAACTGTGAGATACCTGTGAGGTCAACTGTGAGATACCTGTGAGGTCATCTGTGAGTAAGATAACACGTGATAGTGTATTAGATGGTTGAAGACTCACAGACGGCTGTTGACGCTAAGATCACAGCTGATGTGAAAAGTGTTAAGGTAAAGGACCCAAAACGCGTCGCTGCTGGTAAAAAGTTGGCTGAGATATCGAAAGCTGCGAAAGAAAAGAAAATGCGTGAAATGATAGTCAACGAAGAGCAGGGTAGTGAGTGGAGCTATGGTTACATTGTTGGAACACTTGGTGTTATCATTGCTGGTGCTTCGCTATGGTACAGAATTAGCAGTGAAAAAGAACCCGTGAGTACTACACCAGCACCTGCGTCAGAAAGTCATAGAACTCGTCGTCCAGCGTTAGACACATTTGATTCTTAAACAAAACACACGACAATGTATATGACTGCGATCGATCGAAAAGAACTTATGAACGAATTGTACGATGCGCTACTTGTCACGACTGGTGCTGTGGTGGTGAGTATGATTTCTAAAAAGGCTTTGGGAGAACCATTGGGAACACCAGAGACTGTGAAAGGTACAGTGAAACTTGCTGCGGCTGTTGGTGCAGGAACGCTGCTAGTAAAGTGGGTGCAATCGAAAAAGTGGATACCGACAGACCCATTCAAATCAACGTAAGTTAATGGTGAGTGTTGTGGCTGGAGGGATTTTTAATGCAGTGGCTTTTGCAGGCGCTGGCTTTATGTTTTCGAAATTTAATCACTCAGGCTATGAAGCTGAGATGAAAAGGCACAACCATGCGTTGGAACAGCTAGCCAGTGCGAAAGAAGTGTGGTATGAGAATGAAGTCGCTAAGAAAGATAAGATCCAGCGTTTGCGACAACGGCTCTCTGACGCTAATGCTGACATCAATGACACAAACCACGCGTTGGAAGAACTTAGAAGCGTAATGACCATACGGTACAGCGGACGAGTGTTCACTGACCTCCCGAAGATTGCGGATTACTACCAACCAAGTGCGGAAATGAAGGAATACCAATTACTGTTTGTTAGCGCGCTAGGTTTGGGTGGTGGAATAGCGGTGTGGGTACTAGTTCGGTAAAAAAATGTTGGAGTAGTATAAGCGATGGACAAACTTATGAGGCAGATGAGTTATGGCTTGACAATTGACGAGATCGCGAATGAGATGCAAATTAAGTGTGGAGACACCTTCAGAATTTACTACTGCTTGGATTGTGACGTTGTGAAAAACATGACTGACTGCGGTGGGTACGCGTGTCCAAAGTGTGGCGACATCGAGTGGGGCTACATTCAGAGTTATGGTGACATGAGACTCACGCGACTAAAAAGCGTTCACAAACGGTCTTGGTGGATGGGGAGAAGACTACGGAATGTTGTGAAGGGTGAGCACCTTGAGTTGATAAAAGAGGACTTCTTGAAAGTTGTCAATGTGTTGCACTCATGCAATTTGATAAAGGGTAGAAACGTCAGCAGATATGGATACTACATTATTAGGTTGTGTCATAGAAGACAACTCGAGACACTCAAGAAGGTGCTTGACCTCAAAGACGGGAAGGTGAAAGACTTGTTTGACAACAATCTGTTTGGGGTGGTGTACCCAAAGCTGGGGTGGTGTGAAAGTGGTGATATTTATTACAATGAGTGGGCTAAGAAAAAAAGTGTAGTGTAAGTATAAGCCAATGAGTCAGACTGTGAAAAACCCACTGACAAAAAGACGGGCGCATAAGACGATTGCAGCCGTTGTCAATTCACTAACAGACGAAGCGACCAACGTTCACGGCTTCTTTAGAGATCAAGAGGGACAACCTGTAGTCGAAGACCTCGCACCGTCAACGCACCTGTTGGATCGAGCACTGAGAGGGTTCACAAGGTCCTATGGAGTCGAAGTAATTGACGACAGAGACATCAATCAGGTAAACGCTAGTATAAGTGCTGTCACTAACCTTTTGAGACGTGAGCTGGGTGAGACCAACGGAATGAAAGTGGTAGAGACAGTCAAGGTCACTTTTGAGAAAGTTTTAGAGCGTGATAAGACCACATACAAAACTGCCTACTTTAACAGCGAAACGTTCGTCGTCATTAACGAGCATGACATCGAGGGTGTCGCCAATCGTGGGTCGGAGCAGATTTTGACGCGGATAGCTGGGTGGTTATCTGAGGGGTCTGGATGGACTGTCGACAAAATAGATGCACACTACGTTAATGTCGCTATTTACAGACCTTTGCATGGGAGTAGCTACATTGCGTTGCCAAAGGAGCTGTGCAACAGTATGAAGGGTCTGATAAATGTAAATAACGATGATGACAACGAGTGCTTTAGATGGTGTCACCTTGCACACAAATTCCCTGTTGGAAAAAACTCTGACAGAACGTCAAAGTACGTCAGACATGTCAGTGAGCTGAACTACGACGGAATCGACTTCCCAGTCACACTCAAAGATTACAACAAGATCGAAAAGGCTAACGAAATTAGCATTAATGTTTTTGGGTATGAAAATAAGCAGCCATTCCCTGTGTACGTTTCTAAGGAGGCGTATCCCGACCATATGGACCTACTGTTGATAACTAATGATGTGGGCAACAAGCATTATGTGTATATTCGTGACTTCAACAAATTCATGCACTGGCAGACAAAGCACGAGGCGAGAAAGCACTTTTGTAGGTATTGTTTGCAGTGTTTTAGTCGCGAGGACGTGCTTGAACGCCATGTGGAAGTATGTTTGGTCATCAATGGGAAGCAAGCTATTAAAATGCCGCAAAAAGGTGCGAAAGTGAAATACGAGAATTTTAGCAGACAATTAAATGTACCATTTGTGGTGTACGCAGACTTTGAGGCTATCACACAGAAGGTGCATGCGGCAACACCATCAAACGAGTGTAGCTACACAAACGCTTACCAGAGGCACGTTGACTGCGGTTATGGGTATAAACTGGTTTGTTGCTATGACAATGAGTACAGTAAGCCAGTGAAAGTGTATCGCGGTGAAAATGCAGTTAACAAGTTCATTGGGGAGATGTTAGAAATTGTCGAATATTGTAAAGAGACATCTGAGAGTCACTTTAACAAAGAAATGACACTGACTGATGCCGATAAGAAGAACTTTGACGAGGCTAAAAGTTGTCATATTTGCAGTGTTGAGTACACTGGTGCTGACGTTAGAGTGAGAGACCACTGTCACGTGTTAGGTAAGTACAGAGGGTCTGCGCATCGTCAGTGTAACGTGAACTTTAAGTTGACTGATAAAATTCCTGTGATCTTTCATAACTTACGCGGCTACGATAGCCATCTCATTATGCAGGAGATTGGTAAGTTTGGCCAAGACATAAATGTGATACCAAACAACATGGAGAAGTACATGGCGTTCATGCTTGGAAAAAACTTGGTGTTCTTGGACAGCTTTCAGTTCATGAGTAGCGGTCTAGACAACTTGGTGAAGAACCTACCAAGGGACGCTTTCAAGTACACGTCAGAAGTGTTTCGCGGCGATGGGTTGGCACTCATGACAAGAAAGGGGGTCTATCCCTATGATTATATGGACTCCTTTGATAAATTCGATGAACGCGAGCTACCCTCCAAAAAGGACTTCTACAGCGTTCTGAATGACGAGTATATTACGGAAGAAATGTACGAGCGCGCCATCGACGTGTGGGACTACTTCGACGTTGAAAGTATGGGTGGGTATCACGACCTGTATTTGAAAAGCGATGTGCTCTTGCTTGCCGACGTTTTTGAGAACTTTAGAGAGACATGCCATCGCGAGTATAAATTAGACCCGTGTCACTATTTCACATCGCCTGGATTGGCTTGGGATGCCATGCTAAAGATGACTGGAGTGGAACTCGAATTATTGTCTGACATTGACATGTTCCAGTTCGTAGAAATGGGTATGCGTGGCGGCGTGAGCTACATATGTAACAGACATGGCGTGGCGAATAATAAGTACATGGAAGGGTATGACAAAGAGCAAGAGTCGAAGTATTTGATGTACCTTGACGCCAACAACTTGTATGGATGGGCAATGAGTCGAAGTCTACCCACGGGCGGCTTCAAGTGGTTGACTGAGAAAGAAATAGAAAAAGTTAATCTGCACGACTATCACAACAATAGTAAAAAGGGCTTACTGCTTGAAGTCGACTTGGAGTACCCAGCCCATTTGCATGACCTACACAACGATTACCCGTTGGCTCCCGAGAAGATGGAGATAACCGTTGACATGTTGTCGGAGTACTGCACGAAAATCAAAAATAAGTTTAACGTGAGTGTTGGTGGTGTGAAGAAGCTGGTGACTAATTTGATGGACAAAAAAAAGTATGTGTGTCACTACGGAAATCTGCAGTTGTACATGGATCTTGGATTAAAAATCAATAAGATCCACAGGGTCCTGCAGTTTGACCAGTCCAAGTGGCTAGGCAAGTACATCGACTTTAACACAGTCAAAAGAACTGCGGCTAAGAACGCTTTTGAGAAGGACTTCTTCAAGTTGATGAACAACAGTGTGTTCGGAAAAACGATGGAAAACTTGAGGAAGCGTGTGGACGTAAGATTAGTGACCACCGCGAAGAAATTAGAAAAGCTTGTCTCGAAGCCGACGTTCGTGTCTTGCAAAATATTTAGCGAGAACTTAGTCGCTGTCCATAAGGTTAAAGAAACGTTGACACTAAATAGACCTGCATATGTGGGTATGTGCATACTAGACTTGAGTAAAACGCTGATGTACAATTTTCACTACAATTATATTATGAAAAAGTACTCTAGCGACACCTGTAGATTGCACTTCACTGACACTGACAGTCTGTTGTACTCAATCAAAACTGACGACGTTTATTCCGACTTTATGATGGAGTGCGAAAAGTTCGACAATAGCGACTATCCTGCAGACAGCCCATTCTTTTTTAGAGAGAATAAGAAAGTTATTGGGAAGATGAAGGACGAGTGCGCTGGAACGTCAATTGTTGAGTTCGTCGGGTTGCGCAGTAAAATGTACAGCTATTTGAAAGAGGGTGGAGGCGGCGGGAAAACCGCTAAAGGTATTAGAAAGAATATAATTAAAAAAGTGATCAGACACGAAGATTACAAAAGTGTGTTACTTGAGCAGAAACAATTGCGACACACAATGAAGACCATTAGAAGTGTCAAACATCAGCTCGGTAGTTACGAAATTAATAAAGTGTCGCTATCCTGTTTTGATGATAAACGATACCTTTTAGAAAATGGTATTGAAGTGAGAGGCGAGGCGACAAACGCTGAAAATAGTGAACAAACGGACTAATCTATTATTAACAGGTGGCAATAACCTAATTTGCATAACAGGTGGCAATTTTATCACGCGTGAGACACTTTTACGACACATAAATTTGTAAAAATGTTTAAACGACTATTTTTTTAAATGTGATTTGACAAATTTGTGAAAATGTTGAAACGACACTTTCTATTTTTTAAATGTGATTTGACAAATTTGTGAAAATGTTGAAACGATTATTTTTTAAATGTGATTTGACAAATTTGTGAAAATGTTGAAACGACTATTTTTTAAATATGATTTGACAAATTTGTGAAAATGTTGAAACGATTATTTTTTAAATGCGATTTGACAAATTTGTGAAAATGTTGAAACGACACTTTCTATTTTTTAAATACGATTTAACAAATTTGTGAAAATGTTGAAACGGCACTCTCTATTTTTTAAATGTGATTTAACAAATTTGTGAAAATGTTGAAACGACTATTTTTTTAAAATGTGATTTGACAAATTTGTGAAAATGTTGAAACGATTATTTTTTAAATGTGACTGAAAATTTTGAAACGACTATTTTTAAACGTGACTGAAAATGTTGAAGCGACTATTTTTAAACGTGACTGAAATGTGATTTGGTATAAATTCAGTATTGTTTCACGAGTCTCGCGCGTGTTTGACACTAATCGGTGGAGAGTGTGGGGAGGGGTGCGTCAAGCCTAATTAACGACTGCTGTAGTAGTATAGAACATGGCGGTGCGAGCTTATTCGACGTTATCCACAAGTGTGGGCACCGTGGCATCGCTAATTTTTGCGCTAAATCGCGATTTGGCGTAAAAATTAACGTTGCTATGGTACTCACATTTGTGGTTGACGTCGCTGAGCCCGCACCGCCATGTTCTATACTACTAATCTCATGTTTGGCCTTCCTATTTATAATCTTTGGCATTTTCTGATAAAACGTGCTTAATATTATCATCAACTAAAGTTTCATCTTGATGCCTCTTTCCCCTGCTAAAGTTGGTTTTCCAGGGGGACATAATTAAAGATGTTGCACGATTCGACAGTGAAATACAAAGAATGTTTGCTCTAAAAACAGACCTGTTTAGAAAACATTCACTGTTGCATTTGTCAAACTTTCACTGTTGCATCGTAAACTCTCGCGTGTCACTTGCTGTAAATAGTAAACCAACTTTAGCAGGGCTCAGGAGATCAAAGGCAGCCTGTGGCTGCAGGTTCCTCTCGTGCGCGCGTGATGAGCGCGTGGCCAGAAAATTAATGTAAAATTCCCAATCTCGTACGTTTGATCATTGATGATTTGATGTTTGGACAGTTATCCGAAATTTGGATAACTGTTCAGACATTTGAAAAGATTTTATCACCCAACAAACCACGACTACGTATTCGAGGTAAATGTACTTTTGAGGTGTTTTTCGGTTTTTTGCTGGATAAACTATAGTCATTTTCGCTTCTCAATTTTCCTCTGGAATTAGTTCTCACTGTTGGGATCAGTCATTAAGTGTTTTTATAATATGGCTGTCTCGTGAGCGATCTTAACGCAATTTTCTGTAATCTCACTGGTTCGTGAGCGGTCTTTACAAACCGGTAAAAATTGCGAAAAAATTGAGGAAATGTGAGACATTTAAAAGAGCCATATAATAAACCTTATTAACCTCGTTTGGTCGGTCTTTACGGTAAAATTATCCAGCCCTTGGTCTCTTCGCACAGACCTCGCTCCTTAGTCGCTCGGTCTATACTAAAACACCCCGGGCAGGATAATTTTTAATTATCTAAACACAGCTACAGGCCAATCAGAGATCGCGTAAGAAGTAATTGAAATGTTTAACATTTCCTCCATTTTTCGCAATTTTTATCAGCCTATGGCTGTAATGTGTTTTTATAACCCTCGTTAAATAACGTTATTATTATTATTATTATTATTATTTAATTCACCACTTGCACGCTGGCAAGCACGTGTAGTTGTCACGTGGTTAAAATATAAACAAATACGAAAGTTCGTACAATCGTCCGCAATGGCTGATAGTTCCGCAATAGCGGATAGTGTTGAAAGTGTTCATTTATTGTTAAATATCTCAACCCAAAGCTTTTACGTTTCGTTTTACGTGAACAAACTATAAAAGTAAATATGAAACGCGGTTTTATATCTCTAAATCATGTTCTAGTTCAAACGATTAAGAATTTTATTAGATTTATAAGTCATCGAAGGCACGCGCACGCGAAGCCGCGAATCTCCTTGTGGCTGTGTTGGGCATTTTATTTTGACATTGCATATGTATTTCCATTACGTTAAGGAAGGAATTATCATCGAATCTGTTAGATTAACATCCATCTGCATAGAAACGCATAAATTGAAACTGTAAAGTAATATGAATCTCGAACTTGTGTCTGTGAGCATATACGCGCTACGTAACCTGATATAAAAATGTCTCGCGTAAAATCAAATGATAAGTTCCAATCAATAAGCATCCGAGAGCTACAAAAATACTTAGCTGATCGTGGTGTATCTGTAAGTGAGCATTTGAAGTCTGTTTTGAAACATATAGCTGCTTCGGTAGAAAATATGGGGCGATATACTAACTTGACCCAAATTTCGAATAGGATGAAGAAAGATGTCTGAAGCAACGATATTTATTTATTTATTTATGACATGAAAACAGCACAGCACATCTTCATAGACTTATATGATCATTGATGAATCAAAATATTCAAAGATCACAAGACAACCTGTCACTTGCGCACAGCTTGCCCTATTTTAGCGAGAGAAGATCCAACAGAGTTCACTACCTCAGGCCTGAGGGCTTGCCCTATTTCAGCGAGATGATTCAATATAATTCACTACCACAGGGCTTGCCCTATTTTAGCGAGAGAAGATCCAACAGAATTCACTACCACAAGGCTTGCCCTATTTTAGCGAGAGCTGATCCAATAGAATTCACTACCACAAGGCTTGCCCTATTTTAGCGAGAGCTCATCCAATAGAATTCACTGCCACAAGGCTTGCCCTATTTTAGCGAGAGCTGATCCAATAGAATTCACTACCACAAGGCTTGCCCTATTTTAGCGAGAGCTGATCCAATAGAATTCACTGCCACAAGGCTTGCCCTATTTTAGCGAGAGCTGATCCAATAGAATTCACTACCACAAGGCTTGCCCTATTTTAGCGAGAGCTGATCCAATAGAATTCACTACCACAATGCTTGCCCTATTTTAGCGAGAGAAGATCCAACAGAATTCACTACCACAGGCTGTAAATGAAAGAGGCTCGTGTGAGGAAGACTACTATAATACAGAGAAAACTGATCAACAATCTATTTCACCCCGAACTTCACGTGTTGCCGAAACCAAAAATGTCTACACATGAGGTACCATTATTCAATACACGTCAGACTTGTCTTTTACACAATACAACACCGACAAAATCGTCTCACGCTGCCCCTGTCATGTTAATGCGTTAAAACTTTATATGTGATGTATAAAAATTTTCTATTGAGACTAACGTTGAACTTATGGATATTCATGGTCTGTTGAACGATCCAAGAAATACCTGCATCCACTACAATTCAAAGGTTAATATTTCTTTCGCAATTCTATAGTTCAATAATGCGTTTACCTTTATTATTAATAAATATATATTATTAGCGCGTATATGCTCACAGACACAAGTTCGAGATTCATATTACTTCACAGTTTCAATTTATGCGTTTCTATGTGTGGACGCAGTGGACCCATTCCTTCGTTCCTAATTAACGTAAGGGAAATACATATGCAATGTCAAAATAAAACGCACAACACAGCCAGAAGGGACTTATAAATCTAATAAAATTCTTAATCGTTTGAACCAGAACATGATTCAGAGATATAAAACCGCGTTTCATATTTACTTTTATAGTTTGTTCACGTAAAACGAAACGTAAAAGCTTTGGGTTGAGATATTTAACAATAAATGAACACTTTCAGCACCATCCCCTATTGCGGAACTATTAGCCATTGCGGACGATTGTACGAACTTTCGTTATTTGTTTACATTTTAACCACGTGACAACTACACGTGCTTGCCAGCACGCAAGTGGTGAATTGTTATTATTGTTATTATTATTATTATTATTATTATTATTATTATTATTATTATTATTATTATTATTATTATTATTATTATTATTATTATCAGTTAAATTTGTAAACCTATCGATCAGCTCCCTTGGTGTCTTTGCAGCAGAATGTTCTACATTCATAGAAATGCTAAATGCCAAAATTATTGTATTAAGAGAATAACGACGATCGCAATCAGAACCACCTATTACATATTCTGTTGCCGAAACAAGGAATGGACAAATCCCGAACTGCTAACTTTTTAAAATTATTGTGCTATATATTTGTTTTATGTTGTTATGTATAGTTATTAGTTATATATTGTTAGTGTTGATTCAAGTAGCCGATTGTAAGTTACCTTAAATAAGCGAGATTTACAGTTGTATATTATCTAAAAAGTCATTTAATAAAGTTTCCATTATAATAATAATAATAATAATGATAATAATAACAACATCTGTAATAACAACATCTGTTAACGCCGTAATAACAACATCTGCAACCAGTCAACTCCAGTGATCAATACATCGGTAGACATTTCTGGGGTTATGTGAAAAACGTCCTAAATCGAAAAGACGCCGTGTTTCCTTCATTCAACATGAGAGAATGCCTATCTTATTTTAGTAAAACTCTCGCCAAAATTAATTCAAATAAACTTTTTAAAATTCCAAGCTGGATTCCAAGGTTATCTGATCCTGACGTTCAATTCAACCTTGACCCTCCAACTTATCAACACGTTACTGTACTAATGTAATACGTAGAATGAAAGCCTCTGGTTTTCCTTGTCCTCTTGATCAACTCTCCATCATATGTTTTAAACCATGTCCTTTTTTAAGAACTTACCTAACAGAAATAATACGTAATGTTTGGTTGTCTGGAACTATACCGGCTGAATGGAAACAAGCGTGCACTATACTTATCCATAAAAAAGGCAACACAGATGACCCCTCGAATTTTCGTCCCATCACTCTTGAAACAGTACCATTAAAAGTATTTACATCATGTCTTCGCAATGCAATATTCTCCTTCCTCGTTACTAATAACTTTATCGAACATAATATACAGAAAGGCTTCACACCTAATCTTTCTGGTACTTTAGAACACACGGCTCAGATGACCAATATTATCAACAAAGCTAGGATAAAACAACGTTCTCTTGTCATCACTCTACTTGACCTCAAGAATGCCTTTGGTGAAGTTCATCATAATTTAATTCAGTCCATCCTTGATTATCATCACATTCCTAATCACATCAAAAATGTTATAAAAAGTTTATACATGGATTTTAAGACTTCAATAATAACATCTGAATTTCGTACTCCTTTTATATCTGTTGGTCGTGGTGTACTGCAAGGTGATTGTCTTAGTCCTCTACCATTTAATATGTGCTTCAACACTTTCATTCAACACATAAAGGCCGATAAGTACCGTCAATTTGGTTTCTCCTCCCATTTTCTAAACCCGATCCACTGGTTTCAGTTTGCTGATGATGCCGCGATCATTAGTGGCCAAGAATCAGAAAACCAGCATCTTCTAAATCGTTTCTGTATCTGGTGCCAATGGTCCAGTATGATTATCCGGATTGACAAATGTAGTACATTTGGTATCAAGAAAGCTTTAACAAAATCAATCCAATATTTACCTAAACTCTTAATTAACAGTGACCTAATTCCAACCATTAAAATTGGAGAATCTTTCCGATATTTAGGAAGATACTTTGATTTTGATATGTCCAACCAAGATCACAAGTCTGAGTCGACCTCCCTCATCACAGAACTGATGTTTGATATTGACCTTAAACCACTACATCCGAAAAATAAACTTCTCCTTTACAGTCGCTACGTCTTATCCAAAATATCCTGGCATTTTATTGTCGCTACCTTGTCCAAAACTTGGGTCTCTGGAAACATCGATTCCGTTGCAAACAAATATATCCGTAAATGGCTGGAAATACCAGTATCGGCAACATTGAGTAACGTCTATCTAACCCGTAACAAATTTGGTCTAAGTATTTTCCCACCATCTATCAAATTCACTCAGTGTCAAACAGTTCTTCGAAATGCCTTAAAAACATCTCCCAATGAATCAATAAAAGAACTTTGGAAATCAACTAATAACAGCACTAACATTCAGTATGATATTTACAACTCTACCAAGGAAGTTATCAAAGATTTCTGTTCTGGACAAGAGGATAAACTTCAAAACCAACTGACCTGTCAAGGCTCATTTTTCTCTAATGTTACAAAATTCTCCTTGCCAAAGCTAAACAAATTCTGGTCTTCTTCTCAATCTAAACTACCAAAAAACATCTATAATTTTACTATGCGTTATATATGCTATATAATAACTCTCTCCCTACCCAAAAAACCTTTCAAGATGGGGTATATCATCAAGTTCTGACCGTTCCTTTTGCTTACACCCAGAAACTCTCCTACACGTATAGTTGCAGGATGTCAATCATACCTTGAACGTTTTACATGGAGACACGACTCTATTCTAAACTTTCTTGCCAAGACCCTACAAATTGACAATTGCTCCAACCTTTTTGTTGATCTTCCGGAATTCAAAAGCCCCTCAATAATAACTGGTGACAGATACCGTCCAGATTTACTCCTATCTACTTCAAAGGGATGTCTATATATAGTCGAACTTACCGTGGGATTTGAATCCAACCTTCAAAACAACGTAGAGCGCAAAAAATCCAAATATACAGAACTAGTTAGACAACAAAGTGAACACTTTAGCACTGATAAATTTGTCAATCTCTCGATTAGTTCACTCGGTGTTTTCGCAAAAGAGTGTACCTCCTTTATTGAAATGTTAAACGATGTAGGAGTTGATGTGAAGCACCAAAATTATTGTGTGAGAAAAATTATATCTATTGCCATCATCTATAATATATCTATAATGATATCTATTAATTCCATTTTCCATTTTTTCATACTATTCTGGAGGAGCCCAATCATATTCTTAGCAACTCCGAAGTCCGAACATACCCATACTCTTGATTATCCACGAATGAGGTACCATATGAAAGGCCTTCTTGAAGTCTATCCATGCCATTCCGAGGCCTGTTAGCCTTCTCTTGCAGTTCTTAATTATCATTTTGTCAATCAACAACTGGTCCTTTGTCCCTCTAGAGTCCTTTCGGCAGCCTTTCTGTTCTTCTGGCAGAAGTTTACTTCTATCAAGATGTTTGTACATTTCATCAGCTAGCATACCTGTGAGGAGTTTCCACATCATTGGTAGGCATGTAATAGGTCTGAAGTTGGTCACTACAGCCCCCTGTTCTATATCCTTAACAATTAATACAGTTCTCCCTCTTGTCATGCAGTCTTACAGAGTTATCTTGGAGGCACCCATTTAATTGCCATACAATCCGATCTTTCAATGCAGACAAATTATTTATCCAATATCCTTGGACTCCGTCAGGACCTGGCGATTTACAATTAGATATTTTCCTAAGTTGTTTCATCATCAACTCGACGATCACTTCAATCTCTCTTTGCTGCTCCACTCCAACCAGTTCCTCCTCCAATTTTTGCAGCCATTCAGCTTCCTGGTTATGCTCTACACTTTTACCCCATATTCCATTCCAAAATTCTTTGCTTTCCTCTTTATCAGGTATGATGTCATTACCTCTTTCGACTACCTCTATTTCCTCAAAGAGCCTTTTCTGGTTTGTCTCAAACAATCTATTCTGCCGGTATTGTGTATTCCTGTCTTCATAACGTCTCAATTTTGCAGCTTGTGCACTTACCCTCTGCTTCAATTCTTCAAGAACGACTCGATATCCCTTTCTGACTATGTTGTATTTTCTTTCCCGATGTTGACTAAATTATTTCCTTGTAGTGGCACCTGATACCACCCTTTCCAATTCTACTGATATCTTGTCTTAACTGTCTGATCTTCCATCCTGTTCCCCTTCTAACGCCCAGCCGTTCAACAACGACATTTTCTCCAGTGATCAGTAACCTATTTGACTCACTTATAGACTGTGTGGGTGTGTGGGTATGAACCTAATCACCTCGTTAACCTCCATCACCGCTCTTTTTAGCCTTGATCTTTCCACATTCCTTAGGTTAAAAGGTTTCTGAAATTCTTCCTTCGCGAACTCATCTAGGATAATTTGTAAAATGGAAATCTTATCCTCACTCAGCCCTTCATATCGCATCTTTTCAGCTATATGGTCGAACTGGCTGGTATTTTCTGCATACCTTATCTTCCTCACCGGCAGCCGCCTCCTCTTCTTCCTCATAGTTTCCAAATGTCGTCGCTTCCCTTTCCCCGTCTAAGTCACCCCTTGCCTCTTCCGATCCGATGTTTCTTTTTTAGTTCTTCAATCTCTATATCAGACAGCCATCCATTTGTTTTAATTGCTCTGGCTTGGTCGGCTAACCTTTGCTCGCTGATCTTAAAAATTCCTATGTCATTCCAAACATCCATCTTTTCCCATAACCTCTTATACTAATATCACTCTTGATGTAACATTTCATTACTATCCTGTTGATTTCCTTTGTCCAATTTAATCTAGAAGTAGTTGAATTACGACTCGGAACTGGTTGCTGTCCCCCAGTCTTCTTGCCGGACATGGCACCACCGCCATAGGTTCGGGTTCCATTTACGGTTTTCTATATTCGTAGTTTCATTTATCATCACATCACATTGCGAGATTGCACGGAGGGGGAGTCCATCCTACGTTGCCCGGCTCGTAGGACAAGATTGGTTATAGCCATGATTCGCCAATCCCTGGCAGATATCGTTAGCGACCGCATATCGCCGGCCATCCACTCCTGGACACGATTAACACCTTGAGTTGCGGGGGATTTTCTTTAGAGTGACCTTCTCTTAGATGGGTTGCCAACCAAGGCTAAAGACCCCCATCTACCCTTTCGTTGTAACCCTAACAGCCTTTAACAGGGGTGGCTTTGGGGTTGCTAGCACTTGCCAAAGGTGCTACCCCAGACTCTGGAGGGCGGGAGCGTCCATATTCCCGTGGTAGGCTACAGCCCATGCTTCAGTGGTCCTACCCCATGCCCATATTATTATTACTATTATTATTACTATTATTACTATTATTACTATTATTACTATTATAATTATAATTATTATTATTTTTATATGTATTTATTGTAAATAATTATCATAATATAGTTTGAATATATGGACAGCAAATTTTAAGAAATAATAACTATTCTATATTGAACAAATTTTATCATCAGTACTAGCCTCCTCCGCAGGCAACTCTGTCGCTTCTTTTTCCCGAGTCAATAGCTTCCAACGCTGTTTTGGCCGTGCTCGTACAGTTGGAAGCGATTTGACTTGGATAAAAGAAGCCACAGAGTTGCCTGCGGAGGAGGCTACATCAGTACCTTGAATGTAAAATATTTTGATATTATTGTTATTATTGTTATTATTATTATTATTATTATTATTATTATTATTATTATTATTATTATTATTATTGAACATTGTTGTTAACATGTACATAAGTTTGTAAAATTTGTTACATTAACAAATATACTGTCATTATTATTATTATTATTATTATTATTATACTATTATTATTATTAAAGAAACTATTCTAACCAAAATAATTATTACTATTATTACTATTATTACTATTATTATTATTATTATTATTATTATTATTGGAAAAGAGACAACCGTTGCTTATAAACGCCTAGCAGAATTGTTAGCACAGAAGCGAAAGTCAGAATACAGCATCACACTTGCGTGGATGCGATGCACATTATCTTTCGCCTTGATACGGTCGGCAGTTATGGCGATAAGAGGGAGCCGTTCTTCTACGAATCGGGATCCACACGCAAACATTGAACTGGGCTATAGAGAAAGTCGTTTAGGAGTTTTTTTAATTTTTTTTAATTTTTATTTATTTTTATTTTTTATTTTTTTAATTATATTTATTTAAAATTGGAGGATTTTAAAAGACGATTGTTAGATTTCTATGTAATAAATTATCATTAATTTGTAAATATAGTATTATCTAATTTTTAATTAATTTCAGATGTAATTGAGATTTTATTGAATAAAGTTATTATTTAAAAAAAAAAAATTATTATTATTATTATTATTATTGGGTCAAACTATATTTGGCGCCATAGAGTTAAAAAATTACTGTCTTGAACAACTAATAATGAAGCTTAGATGTAACTAATTAGAATTTGTAACTAAGCTGATGTAATTTATGCTTGGGTTCTAGTTCAGAGAGAAAAATATTATTATTATTATTATTATTATTATTATTATTATTATTATTATTATTATTTGTCTTCTTCGCACAACTTGATGTTCGGTTGGTGTTTATCAGTGACACTGGGTTGTTTAGCTTTCTAATGTTTTTCTTAGTATCCTTGCTGTTCCAAGTAGCGTCGTTTTCTGGATTTGCTCAATCTTCACCTTGATTCCAATCTTTTCTATCCACTGTTCAAACTTTTTACTCACAGCTCCTAGAGCTCCAACTCCAACTGGGACTATTTCTACCTTCCTCGTCGACCACAGTCGTTTAACCTCTCGCTTCAATTCATCATATTTCTCTATCTTTTCTCCTTCCTTCTTTCCGACTCTGTTGTCTCCCGTGATAGCAATATCGATTATCATGCATTTCCGTTCTTTTTTGTCTACTATGATTGTATCTTGTCTCCTACACTCTATGTATTGGTCACACTGAATCATAAAATCCCAAAGCATATTTATCTGATTTGATTCCACCACTCCTTCGGGGGTATGCTCGTACCATTTCCTTGCATAATCCTTGCAACATTGTCATGGCGTCGTTTGTACTCTCTTTGAGCAAGCTTTGTCAATTCACTGATTAAGTGTCCCACGCTTTCTCCCTTTTCTCCACAGAACCTGCACAACGGTGATTCTACTGTCTTGTCAATGTTGAACTTGATGTAGTTAGTTCTTAATGCCTGTTCCTGGGCCTGCACATATCAAAGCTTCTGTTCCTAGCTTTAGATCACTATTTTTCAGCCATTGCCACATCATCTCCTTGTCAATGTCTTCGCTTGCTTCCCTGACGAAATGACCATACATCTTCTTGTTTCTCCATCTTTATCTTATTTCTCCATCATCATCATCATCATCATTATTATTATTATTATTATTATTATTATTATTATTATTATTATTATTATTATTATTATTATATTATTATTATTATTATTATTATTATTATTATAATAATAATAATAATAATAATAATATCTGAAGCCGCGATACATGCAATGAGCGGGGTCTTCGATGAAGATGAAACTGATGGAATACTTCTGATCGACGCAAGCAATGCTTTTAATCAAATGAATCGCTCCGTAGCAATGCATAACATCCAGATTACTTGTAAGGAAATCTCGCAATATCTCATTAACACATATAGAAGTCCTTCTAGACTATTTATTTGTGGCGGGGGTGAGATACTGTCTCAAGAAGGTACCACTCAAGGGGACCCTTTGGCCATGCCATGGTATTCAGTCAACACATCAACCATCATCCAATCCCTGAGACTCTCAAACCCAGATGTCAAGCAAGTTTGGTTGGCTGATGACTCAGCTGGGGGAGGAACGATTCCATCGCTATATAATTGGTATCATACTCTGTGTGAAGAAGGCATGAAGTATGGATACCATGTTAATGGTTCGAAAAGTTGGCTGATTGTTAAATCACAACTCCTGGCGTCAGAAGCTGAACGGGCGTTCGGAAGCGAGGTGAATATAACAACTGAAGGAAGACGTCACCTGGGTGCAGTAATTGGTTCTACCAATTACAAAGAAGAGTACTGCAACGAAAAGGTCAACCGATGGAGAGAAGAAATCGAAGCATTAAGCGTTATTGCAAAAAGTCAACCGCATTCAGCCTATGTTGCATTTACAAAAGGCTACAAATCAAAGTTTATATACTTTATGCGTACGATAAGCTCATTCGAAGACTACGTTAACCCCATCGAGGAAGCCATTAGCGAGTTGTTTTCTCCCAGCTTTGTTCGGCCAAGAAGAACCTTTGCCTGAAGAATTGCACGAAGTCATCACGTTGTCCCCTGCACAAGGAGGTTTGGGGATACCTGTACTAAGTGAAGAAGCGCCACAACAGTACGCAGCATCGACGTCAATAACGCGTCCACATGTGGAGGCCATATTATCACAAAGCACCTTCATGCCAGCGAACACTAACGAGATAAAGAATGTACAGCAGTCAATCAAGCGGGCAAATGCCAGAGCAAAAAGAGAACGCATCGACGAGTCTATCTCAGCTGATCTCCTATCGCATGTCAAACAAGCGCGGGATACAGGAGCAAGCTCATGGTTAAACGCCATACCAGTTGAAGAACAAGGCTTGACCCTCAACAAAGAAGAATTCAAGGACTCGTTAAGAATGCGTTATGACATGCCATTGTCGGAAATGCCAAGTCATTGTGTATGTGGAGACGCATTTTCTGTCAACCACGCTCTATCTTGTAAAAGAGGAGGATTTGTGGCTCGAAGGCATGACGGAGTTCGTGATTTACTGACCACGCTGCTCAGCAGAGTATGCAATAACGTAGAAGCCGAACCGAAGCTCATCCCATTGGACAATGAACAATTCCGTTTACAGTCCACCAACAGAAGCCCGGATGCGCGATTGGATATCAAAGCTGGCGAGTTTTGGGCAAGAGGAGTTACATCATTTTTTGACGTTCGTGTATCGCATGTAAACTCCAAATGTCATCAAAACAAAGCCACATCTGTTATCTTTAAGGAACAAGAAGCCGAGAAGAAAAGAAAGTACCAACAGAGAATTTTAGATGTGGAGATGGGTACATTTACGCCTTTGGTTTTTGGAACGAATGGAGGAATGGGGGATGAATGCCAGAAATTCCTAAAGCATCTTGCCGAGAAATTGTCTATGAAAAACGGAGAAGACTATGCAACCGTTATTACCTGGATCAGAACAAGATTGTCTTTCGAAATTTTGAAGTCCGTGCATTTATGCACGAGAGGATCTAGATCGCCATTTCGAGCGAAAGACGAACATATAGACGAGTTCAAATTAAACTCTGTTACAGCAGAGGTTTTTTAAGCGACAACGCTATTTAAAGACATTGATGCCGGACACGTACATTTAGTGAATGGCGTTTGAATCATCACGCATTTTAGGGCTTTTAGGTGTTTTTAGTTATTAGTGAGATTTATAATTGTATATTTATATAAAGTATTTCAATAAAAATTATTATTGCTGTTATTATATTCTATTATCTATACTATTATCTATACTATTATCTATACTATTATCTATACTATTATCTATACTATTATCTATACTATTATCTATTCTAAAATTATTATTATTATTATTATTATTATTATTATTATTATTATTATTATTATTATTATTATTATTATTATTATTATGGCGTCGTGACTGAAGGTACTGCAATATGGCGAGCACGATAAATAACACGATAGGAAGGTCCAAAAGGCTGAAATGGACAGAAGAAATGAATCAAGATTGTTTAGACTGCAAAAGGAAAGCTCAAATTATGATTTCATCGGAAGATCCGCCTTTAAATGAGAGGGGAAGAAGAAAAGGTTACATCAAAGTTATGAAGGAGCTATGGGATAAACGAGGGTATGCAAATCTTAGATTGACGAGCCAAAATTTGAGAGACCAGGCAGCAAGATTGGAGAAAACAATGACAATGGGAAACGTGTCGGAGAATACTAACGATAATGAAGATACCATATTGGGGGAAGGTATTGCCAGTTCTGCGATGGGTGATCAAGACGAAATTGAAGCTGAATTTCGTGATATCGAAGCGTTGGCAATTCCTAATGCAAATTTGGGCGCTTCAGATCTAAATTTGCATGAAGCAGTTGACAAGCAAGAGACAAACAATTCCCAAAGGCTCGACGATCAACTCGAAGACGCAAGTCGAGAAAACGAGACAAGCGAAAATGATTTTGAAGAAAGAGTCTCAACGCGTTTGCCAGAATACAACCCGATGGAGAAACCTACCATGATTGAATGGGGAAAAGATGGTAACGGTGCTCCGATAATAATTCAAACATCTATAATTACAAAGGCATATAATGAAATTATAACATGGAGAAAGAATGCGTTTCTTGTCCCATATGGGAAACTAGGAAGAGAATTTATTGACCAATTAACAATGCACATCAATCAGTGGAACAATAAATCTGACAAGCAACACATTTCTCTAAAAGCCGTCTTTGTACTCCTGGCGCTCGGACTACAAAAGCCAGGTCAAAAGTCTAAAGCAAAGGACCACAAAGAATGCTTAAAGAAACGTTTGGCCTTATGGAAAGATGGACAAATCGACAAGCTCCTACACGAAGGGAGAATGATTCAAACACGTATTGGAAAGGGAAAGAAGTCTGACCCACCAAACAGAGCAAAAATATTCGCTAAGTTAGTTATGGAGGGCCAAATAAACTCAGCGATGCGTTTTTTAAGCGAAGATGCGTGTGGCGGTGTTTTGCCGTTAACAGATGATGTTATGCTACAGCTTCATCAAAAACATCCGGAAGCACAAAAAGCGAAAATTGGAACACTTCTTCATGGGCCAGTACAAGAAATACCAGAAAGTTTATACTTTGAAATAAATGGAGAAATGGTAAGAGAAATAGCTCTGAGAATGAAAGGATCTGGCGGCCCGTCTGTTGTTGATGCAAATGGCTTCAAGAGAATACTTTCTTGCAAATCGTTTAAGCAATCTTCCACAGGGCTTTGTGACGCATTGGTGGCTACTCTAACAAAAACTCTGTGTACGGAATTTGTAGATCCCTCTTCGATCGAGGCAATAACAGCAAGCCGTTTAATCCCTTTAGACAAAGGTGAAGGCGCAGTCAGACCCATTGCCGTAGGAGAGGTGATAAGAAGAATAATCAGCAAGTGTGTGATGAAGGTTGTCAAGCCAGATGTAATTGAAGCAAGTGGCTCGCTTCAGGTCTGTGCAGGCCAATCTTCTGGAAGCGAAGCCGCGATCCATGCCATGAGTAATATGTTTTATGCAGACGACACTGATGCGATCCTGCTCATCGATGCCTCTAATGCTTTCAACGCCCTCAATAGAGCCGCTGCTCTTCACAACACCAGAGTTCTATGCCCGACTATTGCGAGCTATACAATAAATACGTATAGATTACCATCACGACTGTTTATAGTTGGCGGCCAAGAACTGAAATCATCAGAAGGAACGATGCAAGGTGATCCTCTATCGATGGCCATCTATATGCAATCAGCCTTCAACCACTCATCACACATTTGTATCTCGCAAGTTTCACAAAGCAGTGTTGGTATGCTGATGATGCAAGTGGAGCAGGATCTACCGTGCAATTAAAGAAGTGGTGGGACACATTGACAGAAATTGGCCCTGATTATGGATACTACCCAAACGAAAAGAAATGTTGGCCGATCGTTAAACCGGAAAAAGAAGAAATCGCAAAGGAGACTTTTAAAGAAACAGCCATTAATATTACAACTGAAGGAAAGAAATACCTAGGAGCAGTAGTGGGATCGAGATCGTACCTGACCGAATATGTCGATGAGAAAGTAAAAGAATGGATAAAAGAGTTAACCAAGTTGTCCGAATTTGCAATAACTCAACCCCAAGCAAGCTATACGCCGTCTATACCATGGGCCTGAAACATCGTTGGACATATTTCTTTCGAACTTTGCCAGACATACAAGACCTACTACGACCTTTAGAGGAAGCAATAGCTCAGATCTTTTTACCAGCGATAACAGAACATGAATGCACCCAACTCGAACGTGAAATTCTGACATTACCAGTAAGAAAGGGTGGCTTAGGAGTTACAAATCCATGCCAAGAAGCATCAGTAGAATATGCAGCGTCAACAAAGGTAACAGCCCCACTGGTGGAACAAATTTTATCACAAAGGCATGAACTACCTGATGTTTCTAGAATACAAACACTGAAACAGATAGTGCGGAAGGAGAAGAATGACGCCATCAATGAAAAAGCCGAAGTTATCAATATTTCGGCATCACATAAGACAATTCGCTTCGGAGAAAGGAGCTTCAACTTGGTTGACGGTGATCCCGATTTTAGAGATGGGCTTTAATTTAAATAAGCGCGAGTTTAGGGATGCATTGAAGTTAAGATATGATTGGCCACTCAATGATAATCCATCGAAGTGTGTATGTGGAGAGTCCTTCAATATTGATCATGCGATGATATGTAGACGAGGGGGTTTCATCATTCAACGCCATAACGAATTGCGTGATTTAGAAGCTGAACTTCTGAACATTGTTTGTTATGATGTCCAGATTGAACCTGTACTACAAGAAGTCAATCATGGAGAAGCCCTAAATCCAGGATCAAACAAATCAGCAGATGCCAGACTAGATGTTCATGCACGTGGTTTGTGGGAGAAACAAAGATATGCATTCTTAGATGTCCGGGTATGTCACCCAAATGCAGAATCTTACATGGATCTAACTCCCAAGCAAATTTACCGCAAGCATGAGAACGAAAAGAAACGGATGTACAGCAAACGAGTCACAGAAATTGAACAAGGAACATTTACACCTTTAATTTTTACCACTACTGGAGGCATGGGAAAGGAATGTCTGATATATCACAGTCGATTAGCTGAGTTAATTGCTAACAAGAAAGGAGAGATGTATTCGAAGACAATGGCATGGATAATATTCCAGACAATGGCATTGGATTTAGAAAATTAGCAATGGCATTTAGACAATGGCATTGGATATTATTATTATTATTATTATTATTATGAACAAAGAATGGACAAATCTTGAATTAACGAACTTTTAAAATAGACGTATATATTCATATTTGCATTTGTATAATCTTTATTTGATAGTTTATAGTGGTTCAAGTAGTCAATTGTAAATTACCTCATTGAGCGAGATTTATAATTGTATATATAACAAAAGATTTAAATAAAGTTGCCATTATTATTATTATTATTATTATTATTATTATTAAGGTGACCTGAATGAAATAGATACGTATCGCGCACATTGCGTGACAAGCTGCGTAATCACAACAGCAACAATGGGTTAACTTCAGACAGCAGTGAGTCATTCAACCACGACAAATTTTTTTTTTATTATTATTTTTTTTTATTAGAATTTTATTCAATCACGGTACTATTTCACCAATAAATTTACATAAAAAAAAAGTGATCTTCCAATAGGCCGTGAAGTAATATATAAAAATTACAATACAAAAATGAACAACTATTACAAATTTTACATACTATATTACATGATTATATTATTATATTACACTATTAAAAATTATTAACTTTAATACAACTTTTAAATTGACCAATTGATTGAGTCAATCAATTTTTAATCTCGTTTGATAGATTGTTCCAAACCATTGCACCTCTATAACTGAATGATTTTTCCATTGAATTAGTTTTAGGTTTTGGTAGATGATAACTAAGCTTAGCATATCGTGTTTCGTGCTGATGAAGTTGATCCGTTCTCATAAAAAGATTAGAAAAATAGGAAGGCAATAGTCCTTGACTGATTTTATACATTAAAGTAGACAATTGATGGTTTATTTTTGTTTCAAGATTGGGAAAGTTAAGATAATTTAATAATTCAATAGATCGATATTCATTACCACATTTAGTAATAATTCGAGCAGCTCTATTTTGTAGTCGCTGCAGTTTATTACATAAAGTAATGCCAAGGCATCCCCAGACTTGGGAACAATATTCAAAACATGGTTGTACTAGGGTTTTGTAGACTGTTATAAGAACTTTTAGGTCCATAAATTCACGCAGTCTTCTTAGGATATTGAGACCTTTATTAACTTTCTTAGTTATCAAATCAACAGGTTCACTCCAGGTTAAAGCCTCATCCACCATAAAAAACACCATTGAATTGGAAAGTTTCCCAATACAATTGAAGGATCTGAATATCTCGGGCGAAACTTTTAAAATGTTAAAAATGTTATAAACAGAAAAGAAGCAGTATTACCATCCTTTAACATGGCAGACTGCCTTGCTTATTTCTCTCAATCTCTGGCTAAAATTAATCCTAAGAAACTGTTTCATATTCCCAGCTGGATCCCAAAGTTACCCGATCCTGAAGTTCAATTTAACCTTGACCCCCCGACTTATCAACAAATTACTAATGTTATACGTATAATGAAATCATCTGGCTCTCCTTGCCTCCTTGATCAACTCTCTTTAATATGTTTCAAGCGATGTCCTTTTCTGAGAACTTACCTCACTGTACTAACACGCGATATTTGGTTATCTGGAACTATCCCAACTGAATGGAAAAGAGCATGTACCATACTAATCCATAAGAAAGGCAACACAAATGTCCCCTCGAACTTTCGTCCCATAACACTCGAGACAATACCTTTGAAGGTATTTACATCTTGTGTTCGAAACGTAATATACTCCTTCCTTACATCAAATAACCTCATCGAACATAACATACACCTAATTTGTCTGGCACTTTAGAACATACAGCGCAAATGGCCCACATTATTAATAAAGCCCGGATCAATCAACGCTCTCTTGTCATCACGCTACTTGATCTCAAAAACGCTTTTGGCGAAGTCCACCACAACCTAGTTCCATCCGTACTTGATTACTGCCATATCCCTGACCACATAAAATTTGTTATAAAAAGTTTATACACAGATTTTAAGACTTCGATAATTACATCTGAATTCCGCACTCCTTTTATATCTGTTGGCCGTGGCGTATTGCAAGGAGATTGTCTGAGTCCTCTTCTGTTCAATTGTGCTTTAACGTTTATTCAACATATTAAAGCTGACAAGTACCGTCAATTTGGTTTTTCTTTCAAACTATTAAATCCAATTCATTGGTTCCAGTTTGCTGATGATGCTGCTGTAATTACTGGATTTACTGGTCAAGAGTCAGAAAACCAGCATCCTTAAATCGTTTTTCCATCTGGTGCCAATGGCCGAATATGTTAATCCGGGTTGATAAATGCAGCACTTTTGGAATCAAGAAAGCCATTACAAAGTCAGTACAATACTTGCCGAAACTCCTTATCAACCAAAATCTTATACCAGCAATCAAATTGGAGAATCATTTCAATACTTAGGACGCTATTTTGATTTTAGCATGTCGAATCAAAATCATTGATTGAGACTGAGCTGACTGCTCTCGTTAATGAACTAATGCCTAACATTGACTCAAAACCACTTCACCCAAAAAATAAACTTCTCCTGTATAGTCGCTACGTCTTAATTATCCTGGCATTTCACCGTTGCTACACTGTCCAATACTTAGATTTCTGAAAATATTGATTCTGTAATAATAATAATAATAATAAAGACGTATTAGGAGCATTATACAATAGTCTCAATGCTCTTACAACAATATATATATTCTTAAAGTTGCTTTTAAAGCTAATTACAGTTTCATTATAAGATAAAGCCTACTACATATATTAACACTATGAACAATAACTATTAATTTTAAAAAAGAAAAGTCTTAACTGCAGACTTAAAATTACTTAACATTTCAAAGCTTCTAATTTCCTGTGGTAATGAATTCCACAGTTTTGGCGCTGCAACCGAGAATGCTCTGTCTCCATGAGTCACCGTTTTGGATTTTGGCTCGAGTAGCAGATTTTGCTCAGATGATCTCAAAGTACGAGTAGGTTTATATTTAGTTAGCAAATCAGTAATATAAACAGGCGCCTGGCCATGCAAAGCCTTGAAAGTAATTATTAGTATCTTAAAAACAATCCGTGATCTCACCGGCAACCAGTGAAGATTACGTAGCGCAGGGGAGATATGCTCCGATTTTTTAACCCCTGCAACAAGTCTAGCAGCTGTATTTTGAATTCGCTGTAACTTGCTCAATTCAGTATCTGGTAAGCCATATAGGATGCTATTACAGCTGTCAAGTTTTGATGTTATGAATGCATGCACCAACTTCTCACAGTCCTTTTTACTCAAATATTTCCTGATCTTGCCAATATTTCTGATAGCCAAAGTGGCCGATTTACAAATGTTATTTACATGAGTATTTAATTTTAAATGTCTATCAACAGCAACACCGAGATCACGTGCAACCGGAGCCGGTTGGATTATCACATCATTGACACATATTTCTGGTATTGGTTCGCAATGCATAAAACGTGATGATAGATGGACAATCTCGGTTTTACTTGGATTGCATATAAGACCATTCATAGTACACCAGATGGTGATGTCCTTAATACATAACTCAAGTTTAGCTAGAGCAGCAGGTCGATCACATGGAGATTTTATAGGCATATACAGCTGTGTGTCATCAGCGTACATTATGCAATCAAGGCCGTGGGCTTTGATCACATCTTCCAATGGTGCAAAGAAGAGTGAAAACAGAAGTGGACCCAGTACAGAACCCTGAGGTACACCATATTGCAATGGTTTGTTTGAGGAATGCGTATTCTTCACCGTAACTGACTGTACCCGATCAGAAAGGTATGAGCGATACCAGGCTAGTACAGTTCCACTAAACCCATAACGATGTTTAAGTCTCTCCAATAGAACAGTGTGGTCAATGGTGTCGAACGCAGATGATAAGTCCAACAGTACCAACACTACTTCCTGATTTTCATCAAGTGCATTAAGGATGTCATTGAAAACACGCAGAACTGCTGTCTCTGTGCTATGAAAGAGTCTATAAGCAGATTGCATTTTTGCAAGGAGGTTATTCTCAATAAGATAGTCTGTTGTCTGTCTGGCAGCATTCCGCTCTAATACTTTTGACAAGAAAGCCACGTTAGTAATAGGTCTATAGTTAGGGAATTGCTCTTTATCACTAGTAGGTTTTTTAATAGATGGGCAGATGAGACCTTTCTTAAGTGACAGAGGAAATACTCCTGAGGATAAAGATGAATTGATAATGTCAGTAATTGGGGCAGCTAACACGTCAAGAGATTCCTTTAGCAGATGTGTAGGTACAGGATCTAGGCACAGGATTTAGACGAGTACTGTTTGATTGTGTTACAGACAAAGCTTTCAGATACAGTAGTAAATTCACTGAGAGAGCTTCTACAACAAGGAGAGTCAACTGCTATAGATAACTTCTTAACTGACCCATGTGTACTACTACTAGTAAGTTTATCTCGAAGTAACTGAATCTTAGTTGAAAAATAACAACTAAAAGCATCAGCCAGGTCATACGAAGAATCATGTGATGGCAATAAAGGAATAGATTTTACTCGGAACATCCCCTCAATCATGTGAAATAGCTGATTCTGATTAGAGTTAGATATCTTAGCCTTATAATAATCTGTTTTTGCAAAATCAATTGCCTTTGCGTATTTACGACATTGTTCCTTGTACAATTGATGATGAATCTGAAGTCGTGTAGAGAGAAATTTACGCTCAAACTGTCGTTTTTGTTTCTTCATAACTCTTAAGCTATCATTAAACCATGGAGCATTTGGGCGTAGGGTAATTGTGCGTGTACGCTTGGGTGCGTGTTTGTCCAAAAGCTCAGACAATACACAATTGAACTGTTCAGTATCAGTGTTTACATCAGATACGGATGAACAAATTAATTGCGACTCAAGGATATCTTTTCGCCATGCCTGTAAGTCTATACGACGTAAATCACGATGATTAATAACTTTTTTAGAGGATTGGGGTCTCGGAAAATCCATGGTGCAAACAACAGCACTGTGATCTGAAGGTAAATCAGAGACGATCTCCATGGCAGTAGACAGCAAACTATCCTCCTGACGATCAATAATAAGGTCCAGTGTGTGACCACAACGATGAGTCGTACCAGTAACTCTTTGTTGTAAACCTGCTGAATCCAGGAGTTCCGTAAACCTAGTAGCATCGTCATCATTAACAACATCCATATGGAAATTGAAATCCCCAGCAATTAACAAATAACCCGGAACAACAACTAACTCTTCTAAAATCGTTGAAAAATCATTGAAGAACATGGATGTCGTAAGCTTGTTCTTACGAGATGGAGGAGGTCTATAAACTGTGATGAGGCGAATATGCTTTTGAGACGATGATATGGAAAGATCCATATATTCCATTGACGCAAACGTTGAGACTTCATTTTTATTTACGGTGAAACCTTTGCGAAGGAATACCCCAACTCCACCTCCTTTCGAATGGGATCTTGGCAAATGAAGAAACTTGTAATCTTGTAAGGTATTGATAATTTCAGCTATAGTAGTATCTACTGCATTCTTGTTAGAAAGCCAGGTTTCAGTAACCGCAAGAACATCAATACGCTTTGAAATTATAAAGTCACAAATGGAGGCAGATTTCTTGTTGATTGAATGTGCGTTCCATACAGCAAAACGTAGACGTGGAAGACATTTCGTTTTCTGTTTATCAAATTTGATATTTATCAGGTTGCTTGAGTTTTTTGTAAGTTTTGTTTCCTGCTTGACCGTAGGGCGTGAAGTAACTCTTACTGGGATAATCCCAGCTTTCAAAGTGGCTGGTTTACCAGTAGCATATTTTTCGACCCCACGTGCTCCTTGTTTACCCGCGCGACGAGCAAGGCAGTACTTAGTGTTCCTGATATTGGTATTTCAAGCCATTTACGGATGTATTGGTTGATTTGTTTTTTAGTTCTACCATATAAGTTTTCCATTTATTCGTAGAGTAATTCGTAGAGTAATAATTCAACGTTTATATTGGCAGTTGTTTTGTATATCTTTTGTTTTGTGTATCCTAGCAACAACATTATTGAAATTTTCTCTGTGAATATTGCCTCTTTCATTGTTAATCATTTATAATTGGAATCGCCAGGTCTCCCTCTATCCAGTAATATTCATTTGCAAAGCTAGATTGTTCTTGTTTTTTAGTTATTTTGTTTTTTGTATGCGACGTCTCACGAATATTATCAATGATTTGTTGATCTTCGTCAGACATTAACTCGCAGCCTCTTTTTCGCATTATATAGCGTATTGCCGCAAGTTTTCTGATTCCTCAATAATTTCATATCGATCGCTCGACTTTTAATACACATCTTAGCTAACTTTCGCTGTGTTGGGCCATTTCTTTTTGATTTTATATGAATATTTAAACTTGAAGCTTGTCCGGGCTTTCCCTGACTATTGCATTTAATGGCTTCATTATTATATTAAAAGTGCTGTTTAAAAAAGGTAGGATGTTCATTAAGTCATATGGTTGACAATTTATACATCAAAATGGGTATAGTTAAAAGGTTAGGAAGGGCCCTATAGCCGTGGTGAAGGCAACCTTTCTAGGAGAAGGAAAACTCTGAATATAAACCTCCATTATGATTGTGGGAAAGGGTAGAAAGAGCTCTTAGTCTTGGTTGATAATCTTTCTAGTGATGGTATCACGATAAAACACCTGGGTTCCTGCTCCCAAAAACAGGTTTGTGTTAGGAATGGCATCCAGCTGTAAAACTTTGCTACAAACTCATGATGATACAACTTAACAATACTAAATACCGTGTATCTAACACGTAACAAATTTGGTATCTATCCTCCATCAGTAAAATGTATTCAATGCCAAGCTGTTCTACGCAAAGCCTTAAAATATTCTCCAAATGAAGCAATTAACGAACTGTGGAAATCCACTGATAATCATACTAATATTCAATACGACGTCTATAATTCTACTAAAGAAGTTCTGAAAGATTTCCATTCTGGGCATGAAGATAGACTTCGAAACCACTTGACTTGTCAGGGATCCTTTTTCTCTAACGTTACAAAGTTCTCCTTATCACAGCTTAACAAGGTGTGGTCAATTGCTCAATCAAAACTGCCAAAAAACATTTATAACTTTACTATACGTTATGTGAACAATTCTCTTCCGACACGCAAAAACCTTCACAGATGGGGAATATCTTCAAGTCCAGAATGCTCCTTTTGTCTGAGCCCAGAAACACTACTACTACACGTTGTTGCTGGTTGTCAATCGTATCTTGAACGCTTTACATGGAGGCACAATTCAATTCTTAACTTTCTTGCAAATACCTTACAAACTGTTAACGGTTCAAACCTCTTTGTCGATCTACCTGGATTCAAAAGCCCATCTATCCTAACTGGTGACACGTATCGTCCAGATTTGCTATTGCAATGTTCAAACGGCCGTCTTTATGTTCTCGAACTTACTGTTGGTTTTGAATCAAACCTTCAAAACAACGTCAAACGGAAAGAAGAAAAATATAGTGAACTAGTAAAAGAGCAAAGTGAACATTTTAATGATGTTAAATTTATAAATCTCTCCATGAGCTCCCTAGGTGTTTTGGCGAACGAGTGTTTTAGATATGCTAGATAAGGTTGGATATGCTAGATAAGGTTGGTCTTGATAACAAGCACCAAATATACTGCGTAAGGAAAATGATGACTATAGCTATCAGAACTACATATTACATTACTGGTGCCGAAATAAGGAATGGGGAAATCGCGAATTATTAGCTTTTTGAAATATTTGTATATAAATTTGCATGTTTTATTATATAGTCATTATAGTTGTTATTTAACAATTATTCACCGAAGTGGAAGTGAATAGTGGTGGATATTTACCGAGACGCGAAGCGTCGAGGTAAATATCCACCACTATTCACTGACACTGAGGTGAATAATTGTTTTAGCATATACCAAAACAAATTGATAAAAATTAGGTAAATTTGGTTAGTTTCATTATAATTTAGCCAGGAATTGTTGCGAAACGCAAGGCAAAACTAAATTCTCCCAAGGTGGCAACTCCATATATGGAGTTGTTTATCAGTTTTGACAAGCTGACAGCCCGGTCATTTTGAAAACCTTTCGAAGCTCGTTTCGAAGTTGAATCAAAGTAAGGCAAAAGACCACTGGATTTTAGCCCAAAGGAAATATTTTAATACTGTAAATGGGAAACCTTAGGACAAAGGATAGCTAATGAATTCTGGGTGAGTAAACGAGTTGTTCTTTGCAAAAGATGAGTTATATAAGCGTTTTTATTTTTGATGTGTTTAGTCGTTGAATTTCCTTTATAATTTACAAAGAATTTCTGTGGGTGTTTACTGTCATAAAATCGGTAGTATGTTTCCCTGGTCATAACCAGGTCATTTGTTTAGTATTCAGTTCATTACTCGCCAGTTTCTTTGGCAGTGTATCGCGGTAATCTTTACGGCCGATACCGTAAATTAATTAAGTTTTGCCCAATTTTTGTTGTAACTGAAATTATTTTTAATGTTTGTAAATGTTATTAAATTCTATATGAAAGGCAATTCAAATTGTCTCATAAACTATATAAAGGAGAATATCGATATATGAACTATACGGAGTACACTTTTCTAAAGAAAACTGACAACAGTCAGTTCGTTCAATCGAGTTTGTTTTTGGAGCACATTTATTTCG
The DNA here is from genome assembly GCA_035772405.1 of Chrysogorgia sp. JL179-B06. Classification (NCBI taxonomy): domain Eukaryota; kingdom Metazoa; phylum Cnidaria; class Anthozoa; order Scleralcyonacea; family Chrysogorgiidae; genus Chrysogorgia; species Chrysogorgia sp. JL179-B06. The sequence goes on from JAYKKM010000142.1 coordinate 1,263,934, forward strand.
TTGTTCTGCGGGTTTTTGAGCACTTTCTATTATCTTTTTGCAACTTGTTTTTCATAAATATTACGTAAAATAATTTCCCTGCATACAGTAATTGTTTTCTACCTTCCTGCTTTTACCAATTTCTTGCATTACGTAAAAAGAAAAGTCGTTCAAGAGAAGGACACCATCTTGTTTTGCGAAACAGTGAATAGTGCAGGATATCCCGAGCTAGAGGAACCAATCAGATTGCACGAAAAGCACTATTCACTGTTTTGGTATATGCTAATATATATTATTAGTTGTGATTCAAGTAGCCAATTGTAAATTACCTTAATAAGCGAGATTTATAATTGTATATGTAGAAAAGAAAAACATTTAATAAAGTTTCCATTATTATTATTATTATTAAGCACATTTTAATCTGTATAATCAATACGCGAAGTTAGTGAAATTGTCACAATGTATCCCTTACCTTAATATTTTGTTCAGGATAAACTGGCTTAAATAGTGACTGGTTAACTTTTCTAGAAACCGCAGGACTCTTTTCAAAGTCGTTGGGGATGGCAGGAAGATTCACCTTAGTAAAAAAAAATATTATAGTTTTCTACACTCGGTAGCGTTAAATGAGAAGGTATAGAAAGGAACAACAATAGGGTAAAAGGCAATATAGATTTTAGCGTTTAAAGTGCCTAAAATACGAATTTTTTTGCCTGAAATGAAATTTCCGCTGACTATAGAGCTAGAAATTAGGTTACTGTCAGTTAAAACTAAATATCGTGTCCTTTTACATCCCAAAAACCTCAAGGCTCAATCAAACATGATGAACTGCGACACAGACCCGCGCTGTCAGAAATATTTTCATAATAGGCCTGTGACGTAAATAACTTAGCAAGATTCTTGTGGTCAAGCAGTAAACAGGCTGTAAACAATTGCGTTTGCAAAGGTTTTACGTCATTACTCGTCTCAGGCCCCTTAATTGACGCATAAATCAGGTAGAAAGAGTAAGTGGAAAAGTGATTTTCCAGTGGCTTATTTTTACTTGAACAATATTTTAATACAGATTTTTAGTTTTCAATACTTTTCATTCAAAAATACTTTAAAAAATTTCCGTTTCATAGGCACTTTAAAAAGAGCCACTGTTAATTGGCTCCGTCCTTTTTGATATCGTATTTGACAAACGCCTCAAAGTATGTGACCTAAATAGCCGTAACACAGTAGTTTGAATTTGTAAAAATGCTCGAAATGCGTACTAAAGGTAACTGGATCAACTAAAAACTACCTTTCATTGAGATGCCATTCGGGTTCTTCTGACAAATGAGCTGTGGCGTGATGTGCTGTAAAGCGGTCAGTGTTGGTGGAAATGCGGAAATGCAAAGAAATTAAGCTTCTTCTTAGTGTTATTTTTGTAAACGCTATTACCAAACAGGTAGCATAACAACAAGAAATACAACGCTTACCATAAATTAACAATTCAAAATGGCGGCCCAAGAGCAAGTTTTTAGATGGTGTATTCAACTTTTAAAATGTGTTACATTTTCATAGCGTCAAACTACTATATATCTCGAAATAGTAAAAAGTAGTAATTCTTTGCTGCCAATGTCCTTCAAAATACTGAGTAAATGTAATTTAAAGAAAAAGAAATAACCCGATAATCACCTCACTCTTATCGGTAACGTTGTTTTCCTCGTCTGCCTCAATTGTGTGAAAGGACGGCGGATCAATTGTAGTCAAAGAAGCAGATTGTCCCAGCTATTCGTGACAAATAATAAGAAACAGATATGTCAAACAATCACTTTTTCAAACACAGGGCTGACGGAGACGGGGGAGGCTGGGCGGCCTCGGCTGCCCACTTTTTGGACTACTAATTTCTCTTTTGTTTTGAGATAAAGCCCGAGTCTCCTATGCAGTCCAAACAACATTTCTATCATTTTTAAAACGTCCACAAATACTCAAGTTTTACCTCATAATACATTTTAATTTTATTGGCGTGTGTAACTTCACTGATGTCACACTGGCTAAGCTTAATTTATTAATTTATTCAAGTGAAAAGGTGGTGAACTGCGGAGATCTTTAGTAACGAAATATTGACGTTTCGAGCGGAGCCCTTCATCAGAGTAAGACGAGATGAAATAAAATAAATAGGGCTTTTATATATACAAGTAGAAAGAAGCCAAATGCACGGGAGATAAACAAACTAATATATAGTTTAATAGCGAAAAGTTGAATCACTTGCTGCAAACAGACTGAGGGGTGGGACCGTGGGAGAACTAGTCAAGGGTGCAAGGACAGGTTCAATATTCAAGGGGATTATACGATAGTAAAGCGGTAAGAAACAAAAACTTGAAAATAAATGAAAGTGCCTGAGCAAATAATAAAAAAGTTCCTCGCAAAATGAAATAACAAAAAAACTTGTAGGAAATTAAATAAAAGAAAAACGTTCGTTAAGTTAAAAATGAGACGCTTCTCTTGCCGTTTGCGGTTATCGTTACCACCTGAGAATGGAAGGATGGCACCGAAATGGTAATTAGAGCCGTTGAAATGGCGGGCTACAGAGGTTTGTCAACATCATTGTTCCGAAGATGTTCAGCAAACCTGTCTGAAAGGCGTCGCTCAGTTTCACCGATGTAGATTTTAGGGCATTTATCGCAAGAAATGCAATAAATTATGCTGGTGGACGCGCATGAAAAACTATGACGGATTGTGTGGTCGAATTTGGGGGCAGTAATAACTGTAGTGGGATTGAGAAAAGGGCATGTGTTGCAGCGGGAACGGCCGCAAGAAAATGCTCCCGCTGGTGCCGAGGTTCCACCTTTTCACTTTGCTATATATTCAAAACACTGTCTACACAGCACTCTACTTTTTTAAATTTATTCATGGTCGCATTCGCCACACTGTAACTCGATACGAAACACGTCCCATCAAGCCTTACCGATTAATTTTTTGTTAAATTCCTCGCAGAAATCCCCGAAAATGCATTTCTGGGGCATGTAAATTCAAAAATTTTCTGTGTAGCTGCATGCCCAAAGACCCACTAGCGCGCGAACACATACCACAACTTTCGTAATATCTCTTATCTGGTCGCTCCACTGTCAAGCGAAATTTGTGACCTCTGCGAAATACGTGAGCAAGCGTGACGAGTCATAAATTTCGCACGTGTAGCCGTAGGCGCAAAATATACCAGCTTGCGAAATAACTGAGGCCGTTCATGCGCCAATGAAAATCTGCCAACTGTTTCTGAAAATCTACCGACTGGTTTCGAAATTCTGCCGAGTAAAGTACCCCTCCCCCTCCTCAACAATTTTATGGCTTTTTGGAAAATCATGTACTTTTTTCTAGAATAAAATGTTCGTGTGTCACGTGTGGAAAGCCGCAACACATGATGTAATGACAGTGTCACATGTCTGATTCACAAAAAGTAAATATATTTCTGTTTGGGAAATCGCAGTTTTGTAATGTTGTTATATTTAGTGCAGATATTTATAAAAATGTCATATCGTTTTCAATGATTTTACACTATTCGTATATATGATGTTTTTACGTGATATTATCTTATTCTATTACCCTATCCTATTACAGGTACTCTATTCTTACATCAACCTTTTCGACATTGCCTACGTAGTACAATACTTCTATATTTAATTTTGATGGTCCGATTTGCCGCACGTATGGCATGTGTGGCGGCTTGATATAAACATATTTTAATTAATTAAATAATAGCATTTGCCCCAAGAACGAAACGCTCACCCAGAACACTCACTCACAAGTTCCGAGAACGTATATACTGCCGAAATAATGGTAGGCCCTTCCAACCTCGTACCAAGGGCATTTTGCCTCCACGGTGGAATGACGGCGAAAATGGGCGTTCTGTATTCTTATTGGCCCGTTTTAAAACTCAATTCATTCAGCTAAAGTATAATTTATTCATGCTGTAACATTTAGATCCAAAATATTCAAATAAAACAAATTAATTGCACTTTCAAAGTTGCTAACCTGAATCATTGTGCGCGATCTTAGATGTATTTTGGATATTCGTCATACCCCGGGTAAAGCAAAATTTTTATATAGCCATCCCATGTCTATAAGTCTGAAACTTGATTTTTGTGAATGTTTTCGTTTTTCAATTGAACCATAACGTTTTAAAAGGCATTTCGCGGAAATTCTCCCACCCACAGAGTAGTCTCGTCAGGTTTACCCAACGGCAAGATGGCGGATGACAGGATTGTTTGTGGCCAAATTTAGTGCTGTTGTTTTGTAAAAAAGTAGTTTTGTTTACTTGGATTACCTTCGCAAGTCCGTTTGTTAATCAGAAAGTCAAAAATTTGAAATTATGATTTTTGTTGCCATTATACCCTTTAAGAATTTTCTTCGCCTTTAAATTTTACCGCGAATTAGAAATATAAAGCCTTAAGTTAATTATCAAGAACTGCATTCGATATATACTTGTTCATGCATGATATAGGGCTAGAGTTAGGGTTTGTATTAGGGTCAGACTACAGTTAAAACTGTTAAAAGTTCAGCAGTAGATCAGTTCTTCAGCTTCGAGTACCTACCATTTTAAACAAAATACTCGGGTGAAAACTGGTACCTTATCGACGTTCAAAATGACTGATACAGTCAATTTGCCATGCATCTACAATTAGTGTATTGTCAATTTGAGGAAGAGGTTGGTCTGATGCAGAAAACATAAAGTGCATTTTTCTGAGTGAAAATTTGAGTACCGCTTGAAATACATATTATATCGCGTTTTTGTTTCAAATTAATGCCTAACTACAAATGCAATAATTTACCTGTGAAATGAAATGTGAATCATTACTGTTATATAATAATAGAGCTGTTGCAAGTATACTGGTATAGTTCGAAATATGAAGACGCTCTTTCATCACATCAACGCCAGACAAAGGTGCTTGAACTAAAAAAAACCCAACAAATAACCGCGTTAAAGGGGTAGTAAGATCTGAAATCGTGTTTGTTTTAGCTGTCTAATGTGTAGTACTGACTACCAGGGAAACAGTGCTATACTGTGAGCGAACATGAATCATTATTGGTGTGTTTGTGTTGAATAGATGACGTCACGGTGTGAAAACCGCTCGTTGGATTTTGCGGCTCTAAAAATTTAATGGCGTACCGATTTTTCGTTCAAATGTCTTGTTTTAGTACAGATCTCACGAGAACAAAACCAAAAATTAAAGGTTTCTATTTTCATTGTCGTGTACCTTGCCAAAAAGTATCGATCCGGTGTGGACCGGGGGAAACTAAACGCATATTAGGGGATCGTTTTCGAGAACATCTTACCTCAGCCAGACGAAACTTTAGTGACAATACCCTGTCACTTAGCATTTTAATTCAGTAAGCCATTCCATAGATGATATATCCATCACCATCCTCAAAAAATGTTTCGATGATAACGAACGAAAACATTGTGAACAAAGGTTTATTTTCAACAACACGTCGATTTTCAATTTAAATGATAATTTTATACATTTCGGCACCTTTTGAAATTTACATACGCCGCTTTCTTCATGCTTCTTATAACTCTAGTCAGTCTTTGAATGAAAAAATTAACTACATCAAATTTCCAACAATTCAAAATTTGTTATGTGTTTGTATGTTTAACAATTGTGGACAATTAATTTCACTTGTACCTGTCAAATTCAAGTAGACACATGTACAGTACGCACTGTATACCTATTGTTATAAATGTCGAACGATAGTGTTATTTCGAATCTTAACTTTGGTGATGAGTATATATGTAATGACCACGAAAGCAATATAAATACATACCCACAGTACGAAATACAAAGCAAGTTACGCCGTATAAAGTTTTAGTGTTATCTGTGTATAGTTATTTTATAAAAGATTTGTATACCGTGATCCGAGCATTTATAGGGATGTTGCGAGACTTTCGAAAAGCTAAAAAGCACTACTATAGTGGGTCGTGTTTTTGACGCTTTTTTAACTTACCCTGAATTACTAAATCCGCTTGAGGAAATGAAACCTGCGACGCCATCTTATCACTGACCTAAAACACAAAGTAAAAATCACTGCCCAAAATAAAATGGGAGTTCTCGCTTGCTGGCAGAGTTTACAAAAAAAGCGAACTAAACATGTTTCTCATGCAGGCGGCCTAAGTTGAAGAAATTAAAGTAATATATTCGCATTGTAGTATGTTTTTATTTCAACCAATGTCGCACCTGATTGGTCAGTTGATTTCCGTGATTGAACTTCATCCTTGTTTTCTTACAAGCTTCAACGAGTTGAAAAACGTCATTCTATATCTTTGTTTACAAAACGTTATGTTAGACAAGCGTTATTTAATAGCAATCGGGACTGTGACAAGTGGCAACTTAATGCATAATGCATATTTCCTATACTATTTGCGTGGTTCTTGAAAAATCTGTGCATTTCACTCAATGTTATAAACTCCTTTACCAGTTTGGGTTTATTTTTGACAAAAGACAACCAGAGTTTGAAGAATCTAAATTACCATAAATAGCAAGGCGTAATGTAGAATAACGTTTTTTTCATGTTCATTCAAAATACCTACATCGTTCTGGGTACCAAAACTCGCGCAAAGTTTTAAGAAAACAAGATGAAGTTCAATCACGGAGATTCTTTTGTTCATTTAAATTACTCGGTCTTTCCCGGTTGCTACGCATGAATTGAACTGACCAATCAGGTGCCACATTGGTCGAAACGCCTATAGTTTCTACCCTATGAAATCAGTTGACACGAGTACAGAGGTCATATTACCTGAAAGTACATGTACGTACAGTCGTACATTGTAAGTATATTTACGTATTAAGTACATGCGACATAGTGAAGTTCTCTACCATTTCTCATTTTAATATTATATTCAGTTCTTTTGAGAACTTATGCTTTCTTTCAGCAGCTTTCTTAGCACTGCTAACTATGATCATCATGGTAAGTAATTTGGTTAGTATAATGAGATTGAGATTTGAGATAATAACAATAATGCTATGTGTGGCAAAAATATCGAAAGTAGTAAAAGCATTTACCACAAGAACACAGTTTCCTGCTCCATTTGCTGTTTCATTGACCCAAGTGTCCGGATTCTTAAAACAATGCAATGCGAAAAGATTAATGGTAGACCAATAGTAATCAATAACTCAGCAATCCTGGGCGTAGAAAAGTGGAAAAAATGAAGTATTTGAATCTCAGATCTACAGCATGTTTTACAAATATACCTAAATAAAAATAAAATACTTTTAAATAAAAGGCCGTTAAGTATGATTAGAAGTTTTACGGTATCTGTTTTTCTACTGGAGAAATAACGTTTTCATTCTCGTATTTTATGCTTCTGGACGCCGACATTTTCGAGTTTGTTCGACGGCTCAGATTCGAGGTCCACCGGGGGTTCTTTTCAATTTTGACGTCACTTAGGAACAAAAAACAAGCACTCAATGACGTCAATATTGAAAAGAAAACCACTGGTGTACATCAACTTTGAGCCGTCGAACAAACTCGAAAATGGCGGCATTCAAAAGCATAAAATACGAAAATGAAATGTTATTTCTCGTGTACAAGAGCAGATATCGTAAAACTATTAACATTTCTAAACATTATATTTAAAGGTCTTTTATTTCATACCAATTTATTTTTGGGCACAGTTCGCCTTTAATGGAAAAATATCGCGTTTTGGACCCGTTGACATAACAATTAATGAAACGCTTTCATTTATTAACAGATACCTTAAATGTAATTATATGGAAGACCTTCGTTCTCTCCTGAGAATGCATAATCACATTTAAAGAAACCAAGAATAATGGTTTAATTTCATTAAAATGGTTTAATTTCAATAAAATTAATATGAGCATACGCTTAAATGGATACTCCAGCCAAAATATAAATGAAGTTCTCGTATGAAAAATCTTAAAGACTTTAGTTTATTCCCAAGGTTTCAACATTCCTATCAATTTAGTTGAGAAGATATGGCTAGTAAAATTTGATGATTTTGACGACATATTTGTTTTGAAAATATGACGTCATTGTGTGGTTCTTTATCGACAGTGGAGTTAGTTTAATGGCGATCACATAGTGATTGCTGTTGTTAGTGCTCTTTGCAGGAAAATTAGTCGAATTTAGTTCCTCATGCGGGAAAGTAGAGGAGCTTCTTCGGCATAATACGAGAAAGAAGCACTCAGTAACGAAATATTTGAGAAACAAGTATGGCGTCGAAATTAGACAAACTCTCCAACTTCAACTAGCAATATCTTCTTAACATAACTGATTAAAATGCTAAAACTTTGGAAATAAACTAAAGACAGTAAGATCTTTAATATGAACTACACTTGTATTTTGACTCTTGTATATTGACGCCATATCTAAGCATATGCGTCAATCTGGTTGGGGTTCTTCCAAAGATACACCCTAACTTTGTCTTATCTAGTCCATAATTCCCCGCCCCACAGAAATCCCCCATGCAGTATCAACATACAAATTCTCCTTATTGGTCTCCAAACGTTTCTTATAGTACTAGTTGGGAAACGTTGTTTGAAAAAATATCAGGTTTTTTTGTATCGTGAGCGGGCGGAACCCTAGCCTTTCCTGCAACCTGATTGGCTGCAGCAGCGGGCGGAATTGAATCCTAAATGCTAAAAATTTTTATCGTGATTTTTGCTTCATTATTAACTGGAAAATGGAAAACTAATACAGAATTTGATTCAAGCAAGCTGGAAATAACTATATTATACAAAAACTATTTTGTTTTGTTTTTACTTTCCAAGTCTTTTACCTTGTTTATTATATGGCTAAGAAAGATGGCGCACGCTGATTGGTTCGTGAGAGGTCCGGAAAAAAGCGTATTGCCCTCCCGGCGCTGTGAGAGGGCAATACGCTTTTTTCGGACCGGTAAGTTTTGGCGGGAAAATTTTGATTTAGATGAAAATAAAAGAAGATTTGAGTATGTTCGTTGAAAAAGTTCGAACAATAACACGTCCTGGAACATTAGTGCTGCTTTTCTTGAAAGCTGTTTATCTATAAGTGAAGAAAATGAATGCCTAACGACCAGTAACGCGTGTAAACATGAAGCGAAATCAAAAAGCTCAGAGGTAAGGTAAATGGCAACATCTAAAGACAAACACAACGTTAAAAACAGAGAACAAAATGAACCAAAAGCCATATAATAAATGTCTTATTAGTTGTACGGTAAAGTATTTGCCTTTGCTCGGTCTGTACGAAAACCTCAGGCAAATACTTTACCGTACACACCTCGCACTCGGTTAATAAGTCTTAAATAATAAAAATAATAAATATGTTATTTACCGTTTTTGGTCGGACTGGATAGAGAAATATTTGCCCTCGGTCTCAAAAACGTGCCTTTTTGAGAGCTCGGGCAAAAATTTCTCTATCCGGACCTCCCAGCCGGTAAATAACATATATATATCTTTAGTGATCATTTCCTTCATCCTCATTACTTCTATATGTATAGGTTATATACCGTGACCGAGGTGTTTAAGCGATATATCAACCCGAGGGCGAAGCCCGAGGGTTGATATATCGCTTAAACACCGAGGTCTTAAGCCCGGCGCACACTAGAGCTATCTGCTTAGCAAAACTTCATTCGTGACCGATGGCGTAAGGCGTTAGCTCCAGTGTGCGGGGCAGTTTCGTAAGCATTTTGTCACTCGTGCCGTCTTTCACAAATATTCAACATGTTGGATAATTTTTGTCACGAATGACAATTTCCTCTAGTGTGCGGGGAAGCGAAAGCAGCGAGCTTACAACTTTCCGGCAATACGCATGCGTGTTGAGGTTCGAATTTCAAAACAGCAAACATGGCGGCACCTAGCGTATTGGTGGCTGATGTAATGTTAGACGATCAAATAGCTGATATTTGGCCAGATTATCCATGCCTTTACGATGTGAAATTGTCTGAATTTCTCGGGGTCCTTGCATTTAGTTCGCGAACAAGATTTGCATATACCCCTTGCCTTGCCGTCTTAAAATCCAACGTTTTGTCCATATCTGTCTGTTTGCTGCTCTTAAACGTCTACGACGTCGCCTCAAAAGCAACAGAAACAACAATGTTTCTTCGTCTTCTTGCTCCAAATGATCCGCCATGTTTGTTGTTTTGAAATTTGAACCTCAACACGCATGCGTATTGCCGGAAAGTTGTAAGCTCGCTGCTTTCGCTTCCCCGCACACTAGAGGAAATTATCATTCGTGACAAAAATTATTCAACATGTTGAATATTTGTGAAAGACGGCACGAGTGACGAAATGCTTACGAAACTGCCCCGCACACTGGAGCTAACGCCTTACGCCATCGGTCACGAATGAAGTTTGGCTAAGCAGATAGCTCTAGTGTGCGCCGGGCTTAAGGTATATAACCGCCTTATATCACCATTGGTGAAGTTTAGTATTTATGAGGTTGATAACTACTTATCAACCTCATGAATAATTGTATGAGGTTGATATCAGATATAATGGCCACTAGAGAACAAAGGAAACTGAACCAACGGTGATATAAGATTGGTTAACCATTGATAAGTTACATGCTATATCACTCCTGGGGAATAATGGGGGTTAAGCCGTTAAGGGCTTGTCAATCTGCATCAATGAGTTTCCTACTGTCTTTTCAACTCACCTGTGAAGACTGGTTTATTTCTGTAGCATTCAAGTGATTCTCATGTAATTCTTTTACCAGCTCATTAGCAAGAACTACATACAATAAGTAATATATTAACATAAACAAACTTGAGTAAAAGTAACAAGAACCAAATGAAGGAAACGTTATGGTAATTACGACTATCGAATCATATAATTTCGAGATCCAACCTGGACCAGTTTGAAAAAATACAACTTTAAGGCCTTCCGGCTGCGAATAGAACCAACCGACCCTAGTTCTCTAGACCAGCGCTCTAACCAACTGAACTACAGAAGCCTGTGCCGTGAGCCTAAGACACGAGTTCAGTATACATGCAGTGATATGAGTAAATGAGTGTAAATGGCAAATATTATAAATTACCTTTAAAGTGCTACTACGATCAAATTTTTACCTACTTCTAAATATTACTCGGTCGAAACCGTTTTGCGATTCGACGATGGCAAGTATTATTTTTTATGACTCCGAATCTGGAGTTGTTATGTCCGCCATTAATCGTTCATGTTCCTGACCAGCGTAACGAAGTGACGTCACATTCTCAATGCGAAGACTCCACATGGCTAATTCTTCAAGTAAATCAAGGTCGTTTTCTCAAATTCTTCGTCTGAAAGGCTGAACATTTCATCTACTTCTCGAAGAAAATAAGAAAACAAGTAACCTCGACTGAAATTTAGGCGTAGCATTGAGAATTTGACGTCACAAACAATATTACCTTTTGAAATTGCGGGCTCACTTGGAACACGTTTTTAGTAATGGTGGCCTAAATAATAGTGATTTCAGAGCTCAAAATACTTAATTAAAAATACCATTTTTTAGTTTTTTTTTACATCGATGATCACTTTCGACCCTGAAATACTATTCTATGCTAAAGAAAATCTAAAAGACGGGGGTGCATTTTCATCGTAGTGGCACTTTAAAGTGCCCACGAATCGAAAATTAAGTTTGTCTTATTTGAAAGAACTCTTAAAATAATGAAGAACATCGATTCACAGCTCTTCCATATTTCACTTAGTTCATAAGATATTTAGACTTATGTGATATTTAAATACGATTATCTATGATGTTAAACTGAGATTTGCACAACATTTTAACATATTGGGAAATTGCGTGTTAAGATTATTGGACGAAATCTTTTGAAACTTTCTTAGTTTCATAAACTGTATAGTAATATGCAAAGTTTCAAGTAATTTCGCGCAATAATCTTAAAGATATACACAATTTTCCAATACGTTAAAATGTTGTGTAAACCTTTTGACGTCATAGAACATCTCATTTGAATATCACATAAGTCTAAATATCTTATGAACTGAGACTATGTGCACACGGTAACGTTTCCGAGCGTTTTTATATTGTTTCAAGTAATGAGGCCATTGTTTTCTAATCCCTTGAGGACGGAGAACAATATAAAAACGCTCGGAAACGTTACCGTGTGCACATAGTCTAAGTCAATATGGAAGAGCTGTAAATTGATGTTCTTCATTATTTTTGATGCAGTACTTCCATATCACTTGATAAAATATTTTGCTTCTTACGAATGCTCCAGTCTAATTTGGCCGTACCGGTGTCAAGGGTGTTCGGACCATTGAGATTTAAATAAAGACTGCATAGAGCCACTATTGTTTAAATGCTGCGAAAAGATGAAGCCGGGAATATTTCGTGGCGGTCATTTTTGAACGGTTTTACTGTAGGCGACAGAGATGCTAAAATGAATCAGTTGTCGAAGGTTTTCTCGTAATTTAGAACACAAACTACGGCTCCATTACAGTAACTACATGTATGAAGCCTGGAATATTTCGTGGTGGCCATGTCGGAGAGACCACCGTGGTCACTCCAATATTGCCGCTACGCGCTAATCCAGGCTTCATAGTTACTGTCACGGAGACGTAGCTTGTGTTCTATATTATGGTAAAACCTTGGACAACTAATTCAATTTAGCATCTTAAAATATCAGAGACAAATAGTCTCTGTCGCCTATAGTAAAACCATATACTTCCGGCTTTATTTTCTGAACAATAGTTGCTCGATCCAGTCATAAAAGAGACAGTGGTTCGGAGTCTTCGGACGTTTTTAGATTTACAGACCTTCTATCCGTTGCTAAGGAAGCTTATAATTAACAAATTTGCCATAGAATTTCACAGATTTAAGAATCATTTGACAAAATTAGTTGTAACAAATTGAGGAATGCATGTTCTAATAATTGTTTTTATAATTCAATGTTGCTTTTACAATGATGGAAAGCTATTGGGAAACAACTGAGAAAAAAGCGTTAACGTTTTGGGGTTTTACAACATTGTTTTGAGGGGAAGGGGGCCAGAAAACCTTTTGTGATACCTTTGTCCCAACAATTTCGTCAATGATTGTAGATGAATATATTAGCATTTTAGCCAGTCCAACTGTCCGATTTATTATAGTAAAAATAATTAAAATATAAAACGTCGTGTGATATTTGTTTTTTTCTGCCTGTGGTTAGCCTATAGCTGTTGTTTTGTACATGAAGTGGAGAAAAATGGCGATTCATTTTACTGAGTTAAAATCGCCAATATTTGACAACTCATTGTTTTTTTGTTGTTTTTTTTCCTGTTAATTTTGCATCTTTATTTTTGCATCTTGAATATTTATTTTGAAATAATTTTTAAATTATTACCGTAGTTGACTGGATAAGCACCCGCCCCAACGATGTTTGAATTTTTACAAAAAGAAAGGGTGGGCGCTTCGATATGCCACAAGACAAAAAAGCATTAACATAATTTGTTCGCCGATGTTTTCCCCACTGGTTTTCCCACGCCCCGCTCATCCAGTTGAAAAATAACCCTGAAAATTACTTTTCCTTAACTCTTTCCTGCCCGGCCCAGTCAAAATTGATTAAGTCGTAAAACAAAAAACACGGCACACGGTAACGCAAGATTAAAGCGCCAGGCACATGAGATCCACCATAGTTAATTTAACCCTATGGATCAACCCACATGCCAGGTTTGATTTGATTTCATAAAAACTCTGCGATTGGTGGTATTTTGAATCTACGCGGGCGTGCTAGATCGGCTTCTCTAGGAAAATGAAACATTTTCAACCTAACCAGACACAGTGCTAAAAGGCAGTGCCTACGTAACAAAATAATAGGCATACATGAAGTAGATGCTTGCTATTGATTCCGAACGAACGAACGAACGAACGAACGAACGAACGAACGAACGAACGAACGAACGAACGAACGAACGAACGAACGAACGAACGAACGAACGAACGAACGAACGAACGAACGCACGCACGCACGCACGGAATATAAAGCGTTGCCAACTTGGCAGGGGGCACCGCAATTTATGATAATAATGCTAATTTATATGAACATAATGTTTCTTGTTCGGGAAATTTAAACGCATTGGTAAAAGCGGGTTTATTAGGCTTTCAGAAAATGTATAGCTTTTGCAACAGTTATGAATATTTCCAGAGATATCAATGTTTTTCAGCCGTACAGGAAAGAGTTAAATAGGGGGTGAGGTTTTTGAAAAACATTTGAGACCGGCTCCGCGGTCGATGACGGATGCATGCACAGTGCCGTACCCTTTGGAAAACTTGACAGATAACTATATTTTTTATATATACAAGACAAAAACTTCAAGAACTTTTGTGATTGAACAACCATTTATCAGTTCGGCTAAAAAATGTGCGTTTTATGCTGGACACTCACAATCCAGAAAGTCCCACTTTTCATAATGGTTCCTAATTGAAGTTACTATTAAAGTGCCTATGACAAGAATATTAAGTTTGCCTTATTTGAAAGAACCCTTGCTTCGTTCTTGAGATATTTCAGTTTGTATTATATGCAAATGACAATGGTGTGACGTACACATGCATGACTTATCGCAGGTTATATATCTTTGTTATTATCACACAAAACCAATTGAAATTCTACAAGTTCCATGTTTTTGGAAATACTCACGCACATGCTTTATTCAAATTAAACTTGGTTTTATATTAGCAAAGATAAATAACCTTCTCCGATAAGTCATCATGCACGTGTACGTCACACCATTGTCATTTGCATATTATACAAACTAAAATATCTCAAGAACGAAGCAAGGAAACGAAAAACCTCATTGTCTGTCATTTGAAGTTTTCTTTCAAATAAGGCAAACTTAATTTTCGTGTCATAGGCACTTTAACAATGTAGATGTTGCACTAAGAATGCTGGTCTACTGGAGACAGTCTTCCAGATAAGAACGAAAGCACCGACTGCATGCTTCCAGACTTCAGAGCCCATGACATCTAGTGTATGTGTTTTGTTCAGGACTCACATGCATTTTAATTCAGCTTGTAATTACATTTTGAACTCATGTCAAATCTTAGCAGCGGTTAATCATGTCGATGGATTTTCATGCATGTTACCCTATATATATAGTTCATTGTAAACAATATCCCTTCACACTGATTGACGAAACGTTGTCAATAAATATGTTTTTAATTCTTCTGATCTTCTCACGCTCTACTATAAATTGGTAAATAAATAAATTTAAATAAATAAATTTAAATAAGTTTGCTGGGCACTTGTACTCATATGTTATGCCTTCCACCTGGATCATCAATCGCCAATGTACTAAAGAAATATAGAATTTTCGTGTTTATATATTGTGAGAGGATTTGAGCTGTATCATCTGAGCTGATTCACTTGGAACTTGTTTGCCACATGTATTTTAATTCGATGAAAAATCAACAATATATAACTTGTTGACAACCGGTATGCAAAGAAATATTTTGAGCAATGCCAAATGTTTGGAAGTTAAATTTATACATAAAAATTATGATAACAACACTTCTAAAACCAAACCAATATCACATATGCCATTACTCTGAATCTGTGCTTTTCAGCAAGGATTTAAACACAAACAAATAAAAGGTTAGGACATGTCATTTAGCGCCCAATATACTTCGTAAGTAGACAATAAATTCAAGGTATAACCAAGATATCTTATGTGTGGAATATGTAGGAAAATTTCTTTCGTCTGGTGACGTAATGTGATGACGCCACATTGACGTCATCGACAAACACAAAAACTCTATAAGTGTCATATCAACCTAAATTACTTCCTACAAAAATGTACGTATGGATTTGATAAATTAAATAAAAATGAAGTTATCTATTATTTTTTGGTGTTTATTCAC
Organism: Chrysogorgia sp. JL179-B06; assembly: GCA_035772405.1. NCBI lineage: Eukaryota > Metazoa > Cnidaria > Anthozoa > Scleralcyonacea > Chrysogorgiidae > Chrysogorgia > Chrysogorgia sp. JL179-B06. Next base: position 1,279,693 of record JAYKKM010000142.1, read on the forward strand.
CTTAATAATTCGATATCCCGGCCACTTTTTAAAAATTCATAAAATCCATACGTACTTTTTTGAAGATAACAGTCCAGATTCTAATCGCATGTAAAAAAATAATTTTACATAGGAATTTTCGTTTTTCGGGGATGTCATGATGACGTCGTCATATGACATAGTATAGACTGTCTTGATGGATTCTTAAATCTGTGAAATTCTATGGTAAATTTGTTTAAGCTTCGTTAGCAACGGATATAAGGTCTGTAAATATAAATACGTCATAAAGACTGCATCGAAAAGCTATATATTGTTCAGAAAATGAAGCCGGAAGTAGCTCGCGGCGGCTATTTTTATTGGCCGGGACCACGTTGTATGTATGGTTTTAATCATTCACAAAATTGTTGGAACAAAGGTATCACAAAAGGTTTTCTGCATGGCCCCCTTCACCCCAAAACAATATTGTAAAAGCCCAAAACGTTAACGCTTTTTTCTCAGTTGTTTCCCAATAGCTTTCCATCATTGTAAAAGCAACATTGAATAGGGGAGCGGGGTATCCTGTTAAAGTAATTTATTAAATTTCCCATAACAATTATTAGGAAATACATTCCTCAATTTGTTCCAACTAATTTTGTCAAATGATTGTAGGTGCCAATCTAGGTATAGCAACGCATTTAAAAGAGTAAAGTGTTTTGGAAAATTTATCTGACTGACTGCCCCAACCTGGTATCTAAACCAAGATTATATAGATAGACGTCGTTCGCTATAGATAGAAGTCGCTCGAAGTGAGAGACTCAGCTCTACGTGAAGTGAAGATGTGATGTCTCCTGGTATAACTAATGCAGAAAAGAACGGCGTCCGAAAATTGTCTGTCTGTTCTGACCATGTCTCCATAACTCAGTGGTAAGAGCGCTGGTACGTTAAGTCAGAGACCTTTGGTTCGATTCCCGGTCGGGGCAGTAAAATAAATTTTCAAAAACAATTTATGATTATATTAATTGCTCTCTTCGTTAAATATATAAAATAGTGTATTTTCAGGTGTCTAGTGGCATGGCTCCAACAAATTTTCAGAGGGAGGACACCAATATTTTACACCAGTCCTCCACCACTTTTGCACCACTCCTCGGTCCCCACTAGATGTACAATTACACCTTGTTACCATAAAAATTTATTTTCCATACAATGACACCAAGATCAAAGCTCAAAAAATGACCATATATCTTTGAAAGATGTCATATATCTCTGCCAAGCTATTAAAGACTTATTGGTAACATACAATTAAGTAATAGTAAGTATACTGTGATTTTACAAATTGAAATTTACAATTACCTGAACTTCGAACAAAAATAATAACAACAGATGCGGATGATTTTCGCAGGATATCAACAATATATGTTCCACCCTCAACCAAGTTAAATGGCATAACCTAGAGCAAACGCAGATAAATCGATTGTTTAATTCAGACTGAGAATTCATTCTCTTTAAGCTTATTGTATTCTGTTTCGCTGAGTATTTTTTAATCTATAGAATACCCTATTCACCTTACTTTAATCTCACAAAATGTCATCAGTTAATAGGGTGAGGCGGTTAAACCGATATCAATGTTGTTTCGAGCAAAAAACCGGAAAAATAAAAAACCGAAAAATCGGTCGAAGATCGGCATCTCCACAATAACAAATTGTGATATTGAATGATAATGAGCCAGGTTTTGATAACATGATCTACGACGCTGCCCTCAAAACGTTAATAAGCATGCAGTGTGAATTTAAGCATTTGAAAGAAGTCGTGTTAAATTGACTACCGTATATATACGAGGTTTGAAGCTTGTTTTATGACCTCCAAAACGCTCCAGTTCTGCTAAAACGATTGTAGTGTTTGAGACTTTGAGTAGAAGTCAACATTAAGGAACAGCTCTCACCTCTCAGCGAGTTCACGTCGTACTGAAGACGTGAAAATGCTCAGAGTTGCGTTGTAAACAGAAAGAGGACGGTGTTGAGATTACTCTTGGGACTACAAATTGTATTCATTCTCTTTGTTTCGCATGAATAATTAAGGCCGCGTTGTCGAGCTCGTTGTCTAGATCTTAAAGTCCCTGTTATATCTTCGCGAAAACGGAACAGCATCGTCGCTTCAGAAAAGCACCAGAGTTTCACAATCTTGCCATTTCCCTTGCCGCAAAAAAGAGCTCGTCTTGGGCCGTTAGAGAGCTTAAAAACGTCGGCGAAGACATCGACATGTCTCCACGTGATCGTCTATGCAAAGAGATTGAGTTTTATATTGCGGCATTCCCTGTCATCGATGTAGACGATGACCATTGATATTGCGGCAATTCGCTGTCATCGACAGAGACGATGACCATTGATATTGCGGCAATTCGCTGTCATCGACAGAGACGATGACCATTGATATTGCGGCAATTCGGGCTCTTATAACTTCATGTACCGCGAACACAGAAATTTGCATGAGTAAAATGTTAGTTAGTACTTTATAGAACTGCCTCGCGTTCTTTAAAAAATCCAGTTTATTTTATCTAGGATAGGTTTAATTCACGAATTGGACAATTCCAGGACAAAAATAAACGGGATTTTTTAAAGAACGAAGCAGTTCTATACAGTGCTAAATTTCTGTTTCCGGTACACGAAGTAAGAGCCGCAATTCGCTGACATCGACAGAGACGATGACCATTGCTATGGTGGAAGAAAGATGCAAGATAATTCTACCGCTGCTGGCACAGCTAGCTAGAAGATATCTCGCCATCCAAGCGAGCAGTTCGCTATTCATGGTATATTCAGCAAGGCAGGGCAATATATAAATAATAACAATGGTTTTCTCAAAAAAGCTATAAGAACTAATATAAACTAAAAATAATACAGTATATATATCATTATCAAAAATTATCAAAGTATAACATTATCAAAGTTGCTTATAAAGCCATTAAGTCAATTGGTTCGATGTTTAGAAAACCGAAGGAAAAATTGCCAAGGAGGAGAGCACTGGAGTTGTCTACGAGATAGCGTGCAAAGGCAAACGGCACGTGCATTAAAGACCCGAACAAAAGAACATAAACGAGCTTTGGTAAACAACGAAAAGAACTCCTTAATCGCGGCACATCATCACGCCACACAACATTATTTTACGAATTGGAATCAACGATCATTCCTTGAAGCTTGGCATTCGATCCAAAAACCGAACTCTATCAATGAACTCCCGATGTTTATAGACTTAATGCCCTGTTTTAATTTTTAGTATTTTTACATATTTTACATATTTTTACATACATTTATTCTTATTTATCATATAAGGTTTCAACATTTTAGGAGGCCATTCGCTGACAAAGGCTATATAGTATTTTAGCCGAAACCTCTGATTTTAAATTTTAAGCCCATGTGTCAAACTATTTTTAATAAAGTTTTTAACAGAATGCCAGGCTGCAACTATAATATTTTTAAATTATAAATAATTAAACTCAAATACTGAATAAATCATCTAGGAAATAGAAATGTTTAAGTTCTTTTTTAAAAGTAATTATATCAGTAGAATTATTTAAAATATATAGGTACAGTAAGTGTGAGTAATTGTGAATATAAGCCCTATTTCATCTCGTCTAATACTCTGATGAAGGGCTCCGCTCGAAGCTATAATCGTTCCTAAAATCTCGGCAGTTCACCATCTTTATATCCCAACACTGCCTACGCAACTTCCTATTTTTTTAAAGCTCATGTGAAACGGCTGATATGCTCATGTTCCCGGGGAAGAGAACTTATAAGATTCATAAGATATTAGAACACTTCTTTTTTTAATAACTTTGTCGTAAATTATTTTGTAAATCTATAAAATCTAACATAAATATATCGTGTTTAAATTCATTATAATACAAAAATTGTTTTTGAATTTGAAACTCACCCGAAGTCTTGCGTAAGTTGCGTGTTTTCTATAGTGTAGTTTGTAACAGGTAAAAAATCGGCTTACTCGGTTTTTTCGTTTTTACGGACGGTTTTCCTTTTTACACAAAACGACTCAACCTATCAGTTAATGGGATAAAAGCGAAGATCAACGAAACCAAAATTATGCACATCTAAAAAACACCAAGGGACATCAGTATTTAAATTGAGGGAAACCAACTGGAGCAACAAGTGTATCATTTCAAATAACATGTTAACATCAGATGGGAAATGTAACAATGACATAAGGTGTAAGATAGCACTTGGAAAAGCTGCATTCATCAGTAAGAGAAAACTGTTGACTGACAAACTAAATTTAGAATTGAAGAAGAGGATCAACAAATGTTTGATTTAGAGAACTGTCATGTGTCAAAGACATGGACATTAAGGAAGGACATTGATCTGTTTTGAGATGGCATAGGTTTGGAGAGGATGCTGAAGATCAACTGCACCAAGAAAGTTTCAAATGCGGAAGTATTAGAAAGAGTAAACGAAGGTAGAAGATTACTATACCATTGAGCAGCGACAGAAGTGGATTGGAAACATTTTACGAGGAAATGGTCTATTGAAAGATGTCTTGCACAAGAAAGATTGAAAGGAAAGAGAGGAAGAGGAAGAAGAAAGGAAATATTTGATAGGCTAAAATGAAGAAGGAGTTGCAAGGAGATCAAGATGATGACCAAGCAACAATCAACAAGGAGAAAGCTCAATAAAATGAACAAGGACAAGCCAGATTACTAATGATGATGATCCTCTCACCAGGTTGCATACCAAAAAGGAACCTGGCCGGATAAGTGCTCAAATAGAGGCCACCCTGTGACAGTATGTATTATATATAGACCATGTGCAATTAGCCTTTCGAGCCTCATTCTAACTCAGAACACTTCATGTACACAAACGAATATTAAAGTGGCAGCCAGAAATACAGTCTACGGCATTATCATTTGATTTTCCAGCACAATTTTTGTGAGGCCCCAAAAACTGACAAAGTACCACCAAGGCCAGCTACACTACAGTTAATTTTTATTACTGGTATTGTCCAGAAATCTGGAATTTTTTATCATTCTACCTGTCAAAGTGCATTAGCCACATGCAGAGACTAGACTGTACTGCAGCAGTGATTAATATGTAGTTCTGCAGAAAATATCCCTGACCAGGGGTGTATGCAGGGGGGTCAGTGGGTGCAATCACACCCCCTTTTGGATCCAATTAGTAACAAAATTATACAAACACATTTAAAAACCTCGAGTTTTCAAGCCGTTTTCAGACTTTCAGTGTATAACATGTCGGGAAGAAGTCCACATGCTGTTACCCCCTGATCCCCCCTAAAACGACCACTTTTAAAAAATCCTGCGTGCGCCCTTGTCCCTGACCCACAATGGAAGGCAACTTGTACTTGTCTAAGAATTCCCCTCCCTCCCAGAATTTCCCTTTTTGGAATTCAAACATTGACCCACCTCACTCCAGGAATTTACAACTTTGTCAAAGCATTCAAATTGTCAAGCAAGCAATTTACTTCAGGTGCTCAAACAGTTTACTGCAGGTGCTCCGGGCATGGAAGTGGGGGGCAGGGGGCTTTGTCCTGACTCACTTTTTACCTGGCTAGTAATATTAAACTACAAACTTGAGAGTGACTACCAAATAAGATTAATTATAATTATATAATTAATGATTTAAACATAATTACACTTATTCTCAAGTAATCAAATCATTGATCAACGCTAATAATGACAGTTTCGTTAAACAAATCCGCTATTTCAGTGCTGAAAAGCCATTCTCATTCCCAGAGCCCATGTTCAAAATGCGCATACACCCCTGCTCGATCAATCACAATGAGTAAAAAATTGATTAGAATAACAACGATCACAAATTCGACTTCAAACAGCATACTGGTTGTTGTTTTTAGCACATGTATAATGAGGGCAACAGGTTATGGGAGATAGGGACTTTGCCCGGGCCCCCTCACTTTTATTGTTGTTCTGACACCTCTGCAGGTGCTCAAATGGTTTGCTACAAGTGCTCAAAAATGGTGAACAAAATCAGCAAAACTATCTTGTTTGTCTGCATTGGACAATATCAATATGTTTTTTTTTCAACACCAATCTGGAAAATTAGCTCCACTTTAACCCCTCACTCAGTCGTTCAGAAACAATTTGGTGTCCAACACCCTCTCTCCCTCTTGGAATTTCCAGTGCCTTCCGGGGATAAGAATATTTTCTGGAACTACAGTACTGCTCAGAAATAACCTAACGAAAACCGCGGTCGAACCTAGGTCGAACCTAGGTCGATCTTCGGTCGATCCTCGGTCGAACCTAGGTCGAACCTAGGTCAATCCTCGGTCGAACCTAGGTCGAACCTAGGTCGATCCTCGGTCGATCCTCGGTCGAACCTAGGTCGTAGTCTGGCGTGACCGCAACCGCTCTTCAAGTTTCACACGATAGGAAATACGATCATTTCCGAAGTTTGCCTTTTCAGTTACACGACGGCGTTGTTTGGTGAAATGAGAAAACTGTCTATTTACTCATGGAATCGAATTATTTCACGCAAATATATCGACGATAACATGACATGAACGACGAGTTAACATCTGCATGCCAAATTGAAAACTAAACTAATGGAAGAATGCGGTGTGAATGTTTTGAATTCTACTATTCGTCGGATCAGACGAGAGCAGCGTGGTTGGAAGCACGAGTAAGCATGCTACTGTCAATTATTCGTGCACAAGGCAAACAAAAGATTGGCGTTTTGTCTCAAAGCTTTAACGGAGAAAGACACGTTTGAAAACGTGATACTCAACGCACTAAAATAGATATAACTTGGCAACAATAATAGCGTTGACACTTCCGTGGTCACATGTTACGAAATTCGTCTAAATCAATACGGCAAATTGAATTAAAGTTTGACTGCAGAACTTTTTCAGTGAATTGTATTCGGTACAGGTTGGTCTATCAGAGCTAACAGTAACATCTACTTTGTTTCAGCAGATTGCATTAATATGATTACGATGAACAATCCGTTTTCGTATTTGGAGAACGTTTATAAAATCGATGTGGCTATATAGGTCCGGTAACCGGAACTTGTTCGGGAAAAACTAGAGGTTCGGCAGTCAGTAAATCCTAACCCTAACCAAAATACTAACCCTAACCAAAAACTATGCAGAAAAGGCAAACTATACCAAACTATACCAAACTATATTGTTATCAAACTCGACCGGAAATCGCGCGTTGTGAACGAACGCCTCATATATTGTTGTTATATCTGCCGGACGAATATAGACACTTCGTTATAAAATTCTGTCGCCGTGTAAACGAGACATGAAAAGCTTCACCTGTGTGAACTACTTCGCCCGAAACAGCACTAAAATACAATTATTATTCAATATATTCATACGTTCCTCGTGTTGTGGCCAATTCTATTCAAACCTGTCAAGCGATATTTTGATTTACGACGCTTTTAGTTTCTTCAACAAAGGCATTCGAACCATTCAAATCTAATTTTGTTAATGATGATTTTTTGACTTCCTATTTAACTTAAAATATTTTCACTAGCAGATACAGTATTCAATGATGTGGGATCGAAATTTCAATCCCATTGGAACACTCAATCCCCTCAAAAGAAATAGTGTCGATTTATTTTGTTTTGAAAAGTCGAGTCGATCCGGCATTGTAAGCCGATCGAATTTTCGATTCACAGAAATGGTTGAAACTTCATGCCAACCACTTTTCGACACGTGAATTATTAGGAATCGAAAATGCTAAAAGGTTTGGTGTAGTGCCGAAAACGTGAATAATAGGTCTAACAATTTCGAGAGAAGGCCTTCATCAGAGATATAGGCTCTTTCTAGTTTCTGCCATGCTATACGCGGCTGACGCACTGCAATAAATAATAATGATCGGGGAAAACGGTTTAGGAATTAAAACGGTACGCGCTCTGCCGCAATCATTATATTTTCGTAATACTATCACATTCACTCATTAGGTTCGACGAGGATTCACTGCAAACGGTGCCACGAGTGCAGTATAAGTCGAACATTACTTGAATTAGGTTTTGGACGGCGAAAGCACAACGTTTCGCTTTCAACTGCGAATCTCTTGCGCGAGTGTATTCTTGTCAATAGGACATGAAACAGACAAAGAATGAAGCCAAACATGAAGATCTATTTTGCTTTTGGTGCCCTCTCTACATTTTAAACTAAACGCTTTCCATGTCGGAAATAGTCGGAACCCAAGCCGTTTTCACACACGCTAATGTGTATCGACCGCAAACCGAACCGCAAACCGAACCGTAACCGAACCGCAACCTAACCCCAACCGAACCCCAACCTAACCCCAACCGAACCCCAACCGAACCGCAACCTAACCCCAACCGAACCGCAACCGAACCCCAACCTAACCCCAACCTAACCCCAACCGAACCGCAACCGAACCGCAACCGCAGTGTTAGGTTATTTCTGAGCAGTACTGTATACACAATAAATGCATAGTATAATGAGATGTAATTATATGCACCTTTACTTGCACCAGATCAGGAACTTTTACAACATCATCACTACAATGCAACAAAAAAGAGCTTGCAACAAACTCATAAATAAATTTATTTAGCTTTAAAATTTATTAAAATGTCTTAAGCAAGGCTAAAAATAACGGCCGGTCAACGGTGAATGACCGGTCAAATTTTTAATATGTCCGGCCAAATTTTGTGTTATGCAGGTCATATTGACCGGTCACACTTTTATTGCGCAATCAAATATGTAGATCACGACAAATATGATTAAATTGCCTAATATCGGCTATCGCGTTACTAAATGACTTGAGCGAAGAAATGCAATGCGTTTTGAATATGGTTTGATTCCGTAATCTAAATTAGCTTTGCCATATCGCGGAAAAACTCTGGCAAAATAATCAAACAAACAATGAAACGACGTGTTAATGATTAACAATTGCCTTCAAGCGCAAAGCGATTTACTAGTTGTTTCTCAGTGGTTTTACTGAAAAAAATATGTGATTGCGATCATCGCACTTGCCAGAATAGGTTTTCATAACTGGGAAGCGCGATTTGTTTTCTCTAGAAAAACAGCTAGGTGGACGCCATTTTGCACGAGAACCTCCAGAAAATTGCGAGGGTTTCTGTGGGAAATGACTCGTTCCCAGGGAGATGCGCAAAAGTGGCATCAGCAGCTATGATTTACATTTTCACCTAATCTAGATAGAAATTACGCAGTTACAGATAATTTTTGCAAAAATTGCGTAGCCGCGGGAAAAAACACAATTTTCCAGCCTCCGGGAAATACGACTGTGCAACGGCAGAAGTTAAACGGCAGCCGACTGAGCCGAGAAAACATGAAAACAAAATGGCGGCGACTGAGAAAGTCAAGCTCCTTGTGGGATGGAACATTGATAATTGTGCATGGCATAAACAGAGTATACAAGAGATATTTCATTTTTATAAGTGAGAAAATACTTATTTGGTGGGGGGGCATTGACCGGTCAGAATTCTCGTTTGACTGGTCAAAATGCGTCCTGACCGGTCACGTTGACCGGCATCACACATAACGTTATTTTTAGCTCTGTTAAGTCAATAAGAAATAACTAACACTCGTTCTCAAATAAATGGTGAAGTGAAGTTCCGTATAAATTCCAAAATGACGTCACATAGACTATCAGCATTAAAATTCAAAATTAAAATCAGCTATTATTTCTAATATAAAGCATTATCGTAAGAGTTAGTATTAGGTTTAACTAGGTAAGGTTTGGGGTTAGGATTGTTTTGAATATATAAAAAAATATATATATGAAACGTCATATAATAATAAAATAATATATGAAACGTCAGCTGAATTAATGAAAACTTGTGTTTGGCTAACAAATGTGTACTGTTTAATTAATTCGTCTCAAACAGTGTTATGAATTCTTCATTAAAATTATATCAATACCTGTGTGAATTCACTGTGGACTGCTGAATTGAAGTGTGAGTGTCTTCCAGAGGGCCATCTGAACAAATAGTTGCCTTATGTTGTATATTTTGTGTCTTCCTTACAGCTAATGAAAAAAATATACAACTCATAAATTGTATGGATGATAATAATAGTAATATATAATAATATATTAAATAATATATTAAAAATGTGCATTAAAATATGATTCATATTTGATTGGATATTTTCCAATTGAGAATACTCACAAAGCAACCACCATCTTATCCGTACACATGCCCATGGCACAGAACAATTCTTGTCACTAAAATAAACGTTTCCAAAATACCGAAAAACATTTCTAACCATCGTTAAACGAGCCATTTTGGAAAAACTGCAGATTTGCACAGCAACCATATTGGATTATTTTGTAACCTGGCTTATTCTCGCTTATATCATCCGGGGGGCCGGATCGCTGTGAAAACATACCACAAACGTTTATAATTGAAAGTACAATATATGGATAATTTAAAAATACTACAATTTATTGGAAAGACAGTACGGACTGCAGACAGAAGTTGAAAGATGGTGGATTACTTCGAAAAATACGTTGATTTACTGGACATTTAATTGCTGTCATATTAAAGATAAATGATGATCAACGCCAGAACAGTTCGAAATATGCAGTTTGAATATAAAACGTCGAGACCGAAACCACACCAGAAATCTGAAATCCTTATAAATGCTTTCAACAGTCAGACTGTAAATTCGAACTGTTCTGGCGTTGATCATCATTTATCTTTAATATGACAGCAACCCAGTAAATCCAGTAAATCAACGTAGTTTTCGAAGTGATCCACCATCTTTCAACTTCTGTCTGCAGTCCGTACTGTCTTTCCAATAAATTGTAAATGGTATTATGGTATGTTTTCACAGCGATCCGACCCCCCGGATGATATAAGCGAGAATAAGCCAGGTTACAAAATAATCCAACATCCTTGGAGTCACGTGACCAGCCTTTACCAGGGTCTTCTCTTCCCTCGCTCCACTCCCATCCCATCCCGGGCACTCCCTCCCCCAATAAGTTATTGGATTGTAATACATTATGATTGTAAGCGCATGCGTGTAACAGCTAGTCAATTCATAGTCTCTCTCACTAGTCTACAAATTTAGGACCCCAAGTAATGGAGTGCATGTGGTGGACGGAGAAAATACGGCCGGGGGGTTATGGTTAGAAAACTCGCTAGCCGGGGGGTTAGGGTTGGTTACAATTCAATAACTTATTGGGTAGTTACACTTACAACGTGATGTACGCCAATGCGATTGTTGTTCATGTCGTGACGTTAAAATACCACCTGGAATTGTTCGACTTTAAACTGAAATAAGGTTGGGTTAGGATCATGCTTTGATTTTGGGTAAGGGTTAGTTTTGTGCCTAGAAAATAACCGAATTGTGTTGAAAATTTTGACGTCAACCCGAATACGATTTGGCAGCGCGATCTCGAAATATATTAGGGCCTTAAGATCTACGACGGCAACCTAGGACTTGGAACGTCGTTCAAACAAAAGAATCTTGCGAAACGAAAATGAATAATTTTTATTCCCAAGAGTATTAGAGTAATCAGATATGCGTCGGAACGACAACAAAAGTGAGGGGGCACGGCGAGGTCCCAATCTCTGTATATGGATGTCCCATAACCTGTTGCCCTCAGTATACATCAGGGCCGTCAGAAGCAAATTCATATTGGGGACTGAAAAGGGCGGAGCCATGGTAATTAGTGACCGCATTTCTAGGGGGTAAGGGGGAATGCACCACCGAAAATTTTTGAAATATAGAACCTCAGAAACACCATTTCCTGCAATTTGAGCGAATGTTTCAGCTCATTTTGTGGCAGGCATAGTTCAAATTTTACATAAAAATGAAGAATACATACTTTACTAACCTGGAGGATTTAATGCTAATTTTTTATCAATTTCCCTTAGTTACACGGAGCCTAATTATCGGGATCGAGAGCTCACGCAATAGCAATATTATCTTGATAATTTTCGTCTTTAATTGGTTTAAACACTAGATATATAGATTTCTTTCATAAATAAATAAATAAATAAATAAATAAATAATGATAAAAAAGTAAATAAATTGAGTATTTTTACAACGGAAATTATCAGGGTTGCAAGCACGATAGTTCTCGATCTACATCATGTTCAAATCCAGGCTAGCTACTGATCTATGGGAACAGTCAATGGAGCATTCTATGAGCTCACTGCTCTCCCTCCTTAAGAATAAAATGTTGCATGAATGTATAATAAAACCGGTTATAAAACATAGGGGATAGTAAAACACCAATTATTTTATTAAAATTTTGTTGCATGCAGTTTACAATAACAAACATTTATTATAAGCAGACTGCACTCTTACTACAAAGTACCAAATAATGAACATGTTGTTGAATGAACGGCGTTGTAAGAATATACAGTCTGATGTATTATATCTTGACTTTTCCAAAGCGTTTGACTCAGTTGACCATCGTATGGCTCCTCGCCATGATTAGATCTTACGGTGTAACTGGAAAACTTCTTGACTGGTTCGGCGATTATTTACACAACAGAACACAAAGGGTGGTTGTAAACGGCGCCGTATCACAATAAGGCCCCTGTTACCTCCGGAGTGCCGCAAGGGAGTATCCTGGGCCCTTTACTATTTGTGCTCTTTATAAATGAGCTCCCGAAGTGGTAACAGACACTACAATGACGGAATTGTACGCAGACGACACAAAGCTGTATCGCAGCATTGTATCCGTGGGTGACTGTGATAACTTACAAATCTCATTGATGAACCTTGACACCTGGAGCCGTGAAAACAACATCAGGTTCAATGCTTCAAAATGCAAAGTTTTAACCGTTACTCGCAAGTTGAACCCAGTGACGTATGATTACCACCTTGGCCCTGTAAATCTGACCCGTGTTGTCGAAGAGAAAGACCTAGGAGTTATTGTGTCAAGCAGCCTCTCATGGGATCAGCACATCCACGCGATTGTATCCAAAGCAAACAAACTGCTCGGGCTTCTCAAGAGAACATGCCCCTTGTTAACGAATATCCAAGTCAGGCGAACTTTGTATCTGTCACTGAGGTGTGATCTCCAACTCATACCAAGCTGAAAGCAAAAGTGGAAAGAGTCCAAAGCCGAGCAACAAGGTGGATTCTCAGAACGAAGAAATGTCATACAAAGATAGACTGATGACGCTGGACCTACTGGACCATTGTGCTACGATAGAGAACTCAAAGACCTAGTTTTTTTCTTCAAGTCCCTACATGGGCATACTAGTGACTTAAATGTCCACGAATTTGTTACGTTTGTTTCTCAAGGCCGCACTAGGCTAAGGCAAAACTTTGTCAACCTTAAAACTCCACTTTGTAAAACAAGAACTTTCCAAGCCTCATATTTAAAAAAAATGTAGTTTTGAATTGACTCTCCGTGTTTCAGCCACAATGAGTAGAGCTTACGACGCAATGCCAACTTGTTAGCCCACGTTTTCTTTTGGAATTGATCTGATAGCTTGTCAGATAGATAAATTGGAAAGTACAATGTCGAATGTCACTTATGAAGGAAGGTCTTTGGACTTTGGGGCATTGTGGCCAAGAGTGAAGTGGCTCCGAGTGAAGAAGAAGCTGAAAAATATGCAAAATTCGTGGCAAGAAGAGATCGTGTTCTGGCAACCATTGTCTTGTCTGTTGACTTAAGGGGGGGGGGGGGGGGGGGGCGTGTGACACCCCCCAAAAAAAAAAATACTAAAAACACCAATTGGCAGGGCAAACAGAGATCTTGCAGGGCAGCGCAGTCGGAGGCTAAGAGAGAGGCTACTTAAGGTAATCAATCTACTTATGGGCTTGATCTACACGAGATTTTACAAACGGATCAGTGCAGCCTGAATACGTGTTAGCCAACCTGAGAGCCTGCGTTCCTTTTGGCCTGCGCAGCAGGTATCATTTGAAATATGCTCGCTGTAGAATTAGATGAAAAACAACCTCGTTCCCAGGGCCTTTTCCCTTTTTGGTTGGATGAAAAAGTTTGCTCAAATTGATGCAAATTGTCTTTCCGAACTTCTAGATTTCAAAATTTTCTGGGGGAGGATCCGCGCACCTCCCTAAAAATGCGGACACTGATTACCTGCTTGTCGATTTTACACCGTTCCTACGCCTCTGTTTCCAGAAAAATAATGCATGACGATTATAATTTTATCAGTTTTATGCATGCGATCAATGATCAATTCTGTATGTTATATGAACTTAGTCCGCGCACGCAGCGGTTGTGCAGCTGTTCATGCGTATACTGTGCTTTAGGAAACCTGAAACGCACGGGCTGTAGTTGTCATCCTCGTTGGAGACGGCTGAATGCCTACTCTCGTGGATTGCTATAAATTAATATCGCCAATCGCCAGTTTGACATCACATGCATTTAGATTGAGGCACGCTTCCATTTATACGTTTCGGTAAATTTTACCTAGGGCAATTTTACCGTACACCCGGTTGAACCGTCATTGCTGTACCTCCTTGGAGATCCACAAGACCCTTCTCTGGTTTGGGACAAGCTATCAGATCAATTCCAAAATATTTAAAGAAAACGTGGGCTAACAAGTTGGCATTGCGTCGTAAGCTCTACTCATTGTGGCTGAGAGTCAATTCAAAACCACATCAAGAAGATGACAGAAATCTTCGATGGATTGGCGGTTGTCGATGACCTGATTCAGGAGGAACCCGATTCGTACGATATGCTGGTAAGGGCCCTCGAGCCAAATGTGAACGTGCCCAAGATGGAAGTGGTCACAGAGCGTTTACTGCACGAGGAACAAAAGCAAAAGGAACGAGTTGGTTCTGAAACAAGTGATGAAACGAAAACCATGATTGTCAATCAACAATGGAGAGGTAAAGGTCCAAAGTGTTATCATTGTGGAAAGTTTGGCCATATCAAACGTAACTGTAGAGAGCTGAACATACCAAAGCATGATGTTGGCGATAAGGAATTGAAGGGAAATCTTGATGACAAGCACAAGGCTCACAATATGGTTGAAATGAAACGAAAAGACAGCAGCTCAGACAGTGATGAAGTGGGGTTGATGGTGAGTCATGCATTTAGTTCCAATGAAGGAATGAATACCTGGATCATAGACTCTGGAGCAACCTGTCACATGTGCAATGATGTTAGCCTGTTTGTCAAATTGCATAACCTGGAAAAGCCTCAAGATGTCACATTGGGAGATGGATATGTTGTCCAAGCAACTGGTCGTGGAGTTGTAATAACAGAAATAGAGTCTCCAAAGAGCCAGGAGATAAAGAATGTATATTACAAGATGTGTTGTATGTTCCAAGCCTGTCCTATAACTTGCTAAGTGTGCCTAAAGCAACAAAGTCTGGAAAGACTGTAAAGTTTGATGAAGATGGATGCCACATTCTGGATGAAAATCAAAAGCCAATTGCTATTGCTACCAGAGTAGGAAACCTGTATTACCTGAACTGTGTGAGAACCCATCAAGCAAATGCTACTTCAGAAAATCCAAGCCAAGAAAGCAAGGAAGTCATCTGGCACAGGCGATATGGTCACCTTGGCGTACAAAACCTCCAGAAACTGGCAAAGGATAACCTCATGGTCAACGGCTATGACTATGACAAGTCCAAAGATATCGACTTATGTGAATCGTGCACTGAAGGAAAGCATCATCGAAGCAAATTCCCAGTCGACAGAACTCAGAAGTGAATGTGCCAAAGAGTCACTTGAGTTGGTGCACAGTGATGTGTGTGGCAAGATTAATGCACAATCACTAAGCGGAGCTGAATACTTCCTAACATTTATTGATGACCACACTCACTATATGTATGGGTCTATGTCTTGAAACGCAAAGACGAAGTCTTTGGGAAATTTCTAGAGTGGAAAGCCCTGGTTGAAAAATCCACTGGTAAAAAGCTCAAAGTCTTGCGTACAGACAACGGAGGCGAGTACACCTCAGCAGAGTTCGAAAATTACCTGAAAAAGGAGGGGGTGAGACACCAGCTTACTGTGCCAAAGACACCAGAACAAAATGGCGTGGCTGAAAGGATGAATCGGACCATGGTTGAATCTGTAAGGTCCATGTTGGCTGATGCAAAGCTCCCACACAAGTTCTGGGCAGAAACACTATCAACAGCTGTATATCTTAGAAACAGGAGTCCCACCACGGCAGTGAAAGGAAAGACGTCATTTGAAGCCTGGCTGGGGGAGACACCTAACGTGAAGCATCTGCGCGTGTTTGGATGCAAGCATATGCCCATGTGCCAAAGGACGAACGGAAGAAACTGGACTCCAAAGCCAGAAAGTGTATTCTTCTGGGTTATAATAATAATAATAAAAGACGTATTAGGAGCATTAATTATACAATAGTCTCAATGCTCTTACAACAATATATTCTTAAAGTTACTTATAAAACTAATCACAGTTTCATTACAAGATAAAGCCTATACTACAATACTACATATATTACCACCATGTACAAAAAACTATTAATTTTAAAAAGAAAAGTCTTATAAGTGCTGTCTTAAAACTACTTAAAACTACTTATGGTTAGGGTTTTTGTTCTTGTAAAGCTTCTGAATCCCGAGAAAATAACCTTGATCTGTCTATAAAGTCTGTGTCCATTGTGTGTGCGGTATTTTTAAGAGGCACCGAACGTCAGTCCAGCCATGGGATGGAACCATAACTTGACACTGCACTTAATATACCCTTCTCCAGTTATAAATTACTCAAAGATATAAAATAAATATTAACAGTTTACCACAAAAGGGTCTCTTCGTTATGGTTATGGCACTGAAACGAAGGGATATCGTCTCTACGATCCGCAACGTGGAAGGGTCTTCCACAGTCCAGATGTCAAGTTCAAGGAATCATCTTGTGGAACTGAAGTTTCCAAAGAACATGAGCCGAAGAACAAATATGTGGAACTTGATTTTCCAGCATATGAAGAGCCTATCGTAGATGAGACACCTGAGCCTGCAGTCCTGAGAAGATCTGAGAGAGGTCGAAAAGTGCATGACTGCTATGGTGAGTGGGCAACTGCTGCAAGCAACAATGATAATGAGCCAAGAACCGTCAGAGAAGCTCTGGCAAGTTCACAAAAAGCCACTTGGATGAAAGCGATGGAAAAAGAAATAGCTTCATTGCAAACTAATGAAGTTTGGGATCTGGTGGGGCAAGTGGATATTTAAAGTCAAGACCAATGCACATGGAACGGTTGAAAGACACAAGCAGTGGCGGATTAAGGGGAGGGCTGAATGGGCAACCGCCAGGGGCCCGCGGATCCTAGGGGCCTGCTGTTTGAAATACAGTGATTCAACTACAGCGATTTTCGACAGGAGTTTTCAGTTTCCCAATCCCAAATGCTTGAAAGCTCGCATGAAAATCAATTTACACCGATCGATCGACGATTTTCTGGGGGTGGGGGGGGGGGGGGCGAAAAACAGCCAGGGGACCCAGGTACGCTTAATCCGCCACTGGACACAAGGCTCGTCTGGTAGCTCAAGGATTCAGTCAGACGTTTGGTGATGAGTATGAAACATTTTGTCCTGTGGTTAGGTTTGAATCAGTGCGAACCATAATTGCACTAGCTGCATAGCACGGACTGAAGCTGCATCAAATGGACGTTACAACAGCGTTCTTGAATGGAGAACTGAAGGAGGAAGTCTACATGAAACAACCAGATGGTTTTATCGCTAAAGGAAAGGAACACCTAGTCTGCAAGTTAAACCGAAGCATTTATGGTCTCAAACAATCACCACGTTGTTGGAACTCTGTACTTGACGACAAGTTGAAGAAAATGGGCTTTGTGCAAACGGCTGGTGATCCATGTATTTACGTGGCGGAAGAAGGAGAAATGTTTATCATTGCTGTGTACGTTGATGATATTCTCCTGGCTGGACAAAGTGATCAACAAATGAATAAAGTCAAGAAAGACCTCGCCAAGAAATTCGAAATGAAGGATAGATATGGGGGAACTACACCATTTCCTTGGTGTTAAAATTGTCCAGAAACCAGATTTGAAAGAAATATGGATCGGCCAAGAAGCATACACAAAGAGCATCTTACAAAAATTTGGCATGGAAAGTTCCAAACCGGTGAGCACACCTGTTGAATGTGGGACAAAACTAGTAAAGCCAACAGAGGACAACGAACGTGTTGACCAAGTAAAGCCAACAGAAGACAACGAACGTGTTGACCAAGTCTGCTATCAATCTGCCGTAGGAAACTTACTTTACTTGTCCACAAAAACAAGACCTGACATCGCATATGCAGTAAGCAATGTTGCAAGATTCACTAAGTGCTGAGCCAACTAAGCAGCACTGGACAGCTGTTAAACACATCATGCGTTATCTGAGTGGAACCATGGGTTTACTCTACAATGGCAAGAATGAAATGACAGGATGCGTGGGATATTCAGATGCTGACTGGGCAGGAGACTTTGATGACCGAAAATCAACGTCAGGATATAATATCTTTCAGATCAGTGGATCAACAATCAGTTGGAGAAGCAAGAAACAATCCTGTATGGCTCTTTCTACCGCAGAAGCTGAGTACATGAAACTAGCAAGTGCAACGCAAGAAGCAGTTTGGATCCGACAGGTTCTAACTGACCTGGAGCAACTTTGATACTAGAGGATAACCAAGCGGCAATCTGCATGGCTAAAAATCCCCAGTTCCATGGACGGGCAAAACACATCGACATAAAGTATCATTTTGTTCGAGAGCAAGTCGCTAAAGCTACTGTAAAATGGGACTAAGCCAAGCTCAATTTAGTAAGCTTAGAAAGATGGCTGGAATCAGATCAATAAGTAGTTGAACATGTAGTTATATGAGCGAGGAGGAGTGTAGAAATGAACACTTTAAGTGCACTCAGAACTTCATGTAAGAACATCTTTATGTACCGTAGTCACGTGACAATCCTTATTTGGACTATAAACGAACGAATCTGTTCAGAAAGAAAAACACATGTAAAACGTTTTTAATACGGAGGCAGTTCTTTTACGTTC
The DNA here is from genome assembly GCA_035772405.1 of Chrysogorgia sp. JL179-B06. Lineage (NCBI taxonomy): Eukaryota > Metazoa > Cnidaria > Anthozoa > Scleralcyonacea > Chrysogorgiidae > Chrysogorgia > Chrysogorgia sp. JL179-B06. The sequence continues at coordinate 1,298,575 of JAYKKM010000142.1, forward strand.
CTCGTTTTGTTTGTACATATGATCCGCAGTATTATTACAGATTTCCAATAATTTTTAAACATGCCCAAATAGTATGTATATATATAAATCATCAAAAATTATTTAGACATTTCGGGGCGCAGCCCCTTCTTCAGATACAAAAATTGTCAAAATTCAGAGCGTTCAGTCCCAGTGGTAAACAACTATTCAATTTCTCAATCCAAAAGGCTTCTCTACAAGTCGGATCTCTTACATTGGTGACATCAATTATCCAGTGAACACTTAGGGAGTGGTCAATAATTATTGGGGGAGGGCCGGTAAAATGTCTAAAACGAGGGCCCAAAAATGTTGGCCCTCCCTCAAATTTGGGTCCAAAAAATCTTGGCCCTCCCCAAAACCACCAGCCCAGAAAATTATGACCCTCCCCTGAGATAGCTTCCTTCCAATCGGTCAAGTTGTTCCATCATTGGAATCAACTTAGACACAGGAGTAATTTTCAATACACTGTCAAAAAAAGATATATACCATATTGGGCGTAGTGTACCTATACGCAAGTGCACATCTGCGTAAGGAAATTATTTAATAAACATTTACAAAAGCTACCAATAATACATTAAAAGGGTCCAAGCCTTATTACAAAAACTGGGCGTTGAGAGTCAGCCATTCCAGCCATATCATGAAGCATGTGGTCCACTTCGGAAATATCCAATGAATCACGTTCGAGATGTAAAAAAATCTGCTTGATATCAAGGCTTCCAGGGGTATCTGACAAAAAATCAAACAAAACTAAGGTCATTTGTTAACAAAAGAGGAAATTATTTCTTTTGTTTTACTGGAAACCTCGTTATCAAGCAGAATGTTTGAGGTCTCGAACGTTGGTCATTAGCCGCCCATGAAGGTGGAGCTGGATGGTCCATTGAAGTAGCTTAAAAAGATTTTAGAAGTCTTGTTGTTAAAACAGGCGGCCAAAAATGTGTGACCCTATTTGGCGTGGGTCCTGAAAATTTTTTGGCCCTCCCATTTTGGGAGCCCAAAATATCTAGACCTCTAGATCTTTAGGGCCATGCATACAAATGGAAAATGCTCCCCACAAATACCTCTCTGACGGTTCCCATACCGGTTTGACAAGCGGTCTTTCCACATCAATTATATCAACACGAGTCACAATCAAAAGAATGATCGATGTGGAAAGACCGCTTGTCAACAATCGCCCTTTCGACAACAAAATATTCCCTTGGGTTTTTCTTCTAAAGGCTGCATCTTAGCTCTTACCAAATTATCTTAGCCAGGTCTTCTAAAACTTATCATAATCATAGGCTAACTCCTGTAAATCCTGCAGAATTTTATGAACATCCAAAAGGACCGGGTGAAAATCCAATGTCAACACCATCCTAACTACTCACATAACCTTTTTTAGAGGTTCCTCTTTATTACACTTCAAAAGGCTTAAGTTTTGGTCTATACACCTAATATATATATATATATATATATATATATATATATATATATATATATATATATATATATATATATATATATATATATATATATATATATATATATATATATATATATATATATATATATATATATATATATATATATATATATATATATATATATATATTATATATATATATATATATAATATATATATATATATATATATATAGTGAAAGTGGTCTTACCTCAAATGATAAAAACCGCAACTGTCAGTTTCACGCAAGGATCGAAGACTGAAGTATTGAGCACTTTCAACGTTCCGTGAACAACATCACATTCGTTTTAGTATATATATATATATATATATATATATATATATATATATATATATATATATATATATATATATATATATATATATATATATATATATATATATATATATATATATATATATATATATAGGTAATATTTGGCATTTCACTCGATCAAACTACATGTTGAAAGGATTTATGGTGAAGGAAAATTTCGAGTGTTGGAATACATACATTTTAAGACCAAACCGGGACCAGTTGCGAAAAATGCAACTTCAAGGCCTTCCGGCTGGAATTGAACACGCGACCCTGCGATGCTAGTGCAGTGCTCTGACCACTGAGCTATACGGAAGCCGTTGCCGAGAGCCTAGTCACAAGTTCAGTATACTATAGTGGTAATGCCGGGATAAGATTCTGGGTATATTATAGGTAATATTTGGCATTTCACTCGATCAAACTACATGTTGAAAGGATTTATGGTGAAGGAAAATTTCGAGTGTTGGAATACATACATTTTAAGACCAAACCGGGACCAGTTGCGAAAAATGCAACTTCAAGGCCTTCCGGCTGGAATTGAACACGCGACCCTGCGATGCTAGTGCAGTGCTCTGACCACTGAGCTACGGAAGTCGTTGCCGAGAGCCTAGTCACAAGTTCTGTATATATGGTGGTAATGCCGGGATAAGATTCTGGGTATATTATAGGTCATGTTGAAAGGATTTATGGTGAAGGAAAATTTCGAGTGTTGGAATACAAACATTTTAAGACCAAACCGGGACCAGTTGCGAAAAATGCAATTAAGGCCTTCCGGCTGGAATTGAACACGCGACCCTGCGATGCTAGTGCAGTGCTCTGACCACTGAGCTACGGAAGCCGTTGCCGAGAGCCTAGTCACAAGTTCTGTATATATGGTGGTAATGCCGGGATAAGATTCTGGGTATATTATAGGTAATATTTGGCATTTCACTCGATCAAACTACATGTTGAAAGGATTTATGGTGAAGGAAAATTTCGAGTGTTGGAATACATACATTTTAAGACCAAACCGGGACCAGTTGCGAAAAATGCAACTTTAAGGCCTTCCGGCTGGGAATTGAACCCGCGACCCTGCGATGCTAGTGCAGTGCTCTGACCACTGAGCTACCGGAAGCCGTTGCCGAGAGCCTAGTCACGAGTTCTGTAGTATATGGTGGTGGTAATGCCGGGATAAGATTCTGGGTATATTATAGGTAATATTTGGCATTTCACTCGATCAAACTACATGTTGAAAGGATTTAAGGTGAAGGAAAATTTCGAGTGTTGGAATACATACATTTTAAGACCAAACCGGGACCTAGATATATAGATAAGTGTCAGCATGGAGAGTGCTCAATACCTATAAGTAGAGCAGAATAGTAAGAACAAAAGAGACGAATTTTGGTTACTTCATTTAAACTTTATTTCACTACAGATCTGTTTCGTATGGAAAGCTATAAAGCTTACCACACTCATCAGGTGAGTATTGCGACTGGTGTTACAAAGCGGAAACTTGATATTGTATTGATCTACAAGACGAATTAATTATGTATGACGTTATGTGATGTTGCGGTGCATATTAATTCGCTAATAGTTGCACAGTAAACCATTTACCGTTTACCGAAACGTTAAACCATTTACTCCAAAGCAACCACCCGCCACCCATTATCCGCAGCATACCAGAATCCATCAACAGAAGACTCTCCAACATCTCATCCGACAAACAATCCTTCGACTCAGCAACCCCACCATACCAAGAAGCCCTGAAGAAAATCGTATACGACTACAAACTCAATTACAAACCCGAACCAACAAACCCGAAACACCCGAGATCCAGAAACACCACGTGGTTTAATCCACCTTACAGTGCCAACGTCGCCACAAACATCGGCCACATATTCTTGCGTAGGATCAACGAATGCTTCCCCGCCAGCCATCCTTTGCGGAAATTATTCAATAGAAATACCCTAAAATTAAGCTATAGCTGCATGCCTAATATAGATAACATAATTTCATCCCACAATAAATTCGAACTCAACAAAGTCAAAGAAACCCAAAATAACCCAACCATTATCCCCATGACCACCAAGGAATGCAATTGCCGCCAACAAAACAACTGCCCGCTTTCCGGTAAATGTCTAACGGAAGGAATAGTCTACCAAGCTACAGTCACCACAGAAGACAACAAAAAAGAAGAAACTTATGTAGGCCTAACTGAAGGCACTTTTAAAACCAGACACTTAAACCATACAAGCTCTTTCAGAAATTCAAAACGCAAATCTGCCACTGAACTAAGCAAGCACATCTGGACTTTAAAAGAATAATCAAATACTCAATACTCAATCAAATGGAACATAATCAAGCGATGCAAACCCTACTCTAATTTAACAAAACGTTGTAACTTATGCCTTTATGAAAAATTTATAATTATTTGTCACTCCGAATTATGTTCACTCAACAGTAGAAACGAACTTATATCAACTTGCAGGCATAGAAAAAAACATTTACTGTGCAACTATTAGCTAATTAATATGCACCGCAACCTCACAAAACGTCATACATAATTAATTATTTAATTCGTCTTGTAGATCAATACAATATCAAGTTTCCGCTTTGTAACACAGTCGCAATACTCACCTGATGAGTGTGTTCTAAGGATTTATGGTGAAGGAAAATTTCGAGTGTTGGAATATATACATTTTAAGACCAAACCGGGACCAGTTGCGAAAAATGCAACTTTAAGGCCTTCCGGCTGGAATCGTATATATATATATATATATATATACTGATTTCTTATGAGTATTATAATAATATTATCATGAACGTTTACATGCATGTATATCACATGCTATTTACAACATACGCGTCCGTGTTGTATCGGATATACAATCTAGAAACTAGAGGAGCTGCGGTACTTTTAGGTCCTTCGCGATCGAGATCTCACATGCAATTTGTTTTGCGAACTGCTAAGTAAACAATGTCAATCATGCTAATGATTTTATGAATAGGATTTGGGCCAATCCCAAAAGCTCTGGGAACGAGATTGCCAAACGGAATAGCCAATCTCTTTGAAATCAAATGTTCTGTATTTACTGTTTTTCCCGAGGGGCATTTCACTCCAAAAAAGCGTACGGGATTTTCGGATTTCTAAAAATCCGCGGATTTTTTAGCGGATTTTTCAAGAGAAAATCTGTTGGATTTTCCGGATTTGTTTGGATTTTCCGGATTTGTTCGGATTTTTTTAAATTATAGAGTTATAGAGCTAGGTAACGTTTTGAACAAATAATCAATAGATAGCTTAAGGCGGGGGTCTACCTGAACAGCCCAATTTTACAGTAATGTTAGTAAAATTGCAATAACAGAAAAGCATTTCACCTGAACCATGACAAACTATATATTATTTTAAAGCTAGATGAACAAGGAATCCGAAATTATAATTGGTTTAGCAATATGTCCCATTGAAACCTGACACCAGTCAATTAATTAGGCCACATGCTGTGAGTGGCTACTGGCTGTTCCAGAAAAGATATCTTCCCACGTATTTATTCAAATTTGAAAATTATTTTTGTTTCTTATACAGAAAGTACAAAACTGTGGGATGAGCATAGGATTTAAAAAAATTTTAAAAACAACTTGAATTTGTTTACACCACTAGACAAGATGGAAAAATCTAACAGTTTTTAGACCATAAGATTAGTTCTATTAGTACTACAAAAAAATCCTATGCTCATCCCGAATAAAATGGTAAGATACATAAATCCTGAAAATGTTATGTCAATTGGTAAAATCGTTCCGGAGATATCCTTTCTCAAAGTATAAAAAGTGAAATCCCGGATAAATGGCTTTAAAGTTTATAGTCGAGAACAAAGGTCAAATTATGGTCCAAGTAGGGCAGAAGCGATGTTGTTTGGCAAGGGTTTCAATTCAATGTTGAGATGAAGAGCGGCAATGATGTTTTTCTTCATTGTATATACTGCTTTGCCCCCAAACCAGTGAATCCACTATATCCCATAACATGAAGTGATGAAGTACTGTACGTACCCAGATTGAAATTTTAAATTTTTATGCCTGTGCAATTAGGTTTCGTATAATATACATATTTTTAGCCCCGCAGTTGCACCTACAAAAATAAAACTAGCCCCCCCTGGATTTCGAGTATAGCTAGAGTCACGTGAACAGTCGTTGGACATATTTGAAATTGTGTATTTCGGTTTGAGTTAGCGAGAGATTTTTGCAACGGGCGGACGCTTTTGATGCGAATCAAACTGCTTTTAATTTAGTAGGGCTAAGTTTCCACATTGCCGTGTTTCACAGTTGGCGAGGACATCATTAAGACCAATGACCCGATCCCTGGTCCTGTAAAAGAATATACGGGATCCTCTGGCTTTGTTGCTAACGAGGGAGGCTGTGACGGTAGGAAACTAGTAGCGTCCGCCATTGTTGTGAAACATAAACACGACCCTAGAGCCGAAAGTGTAGAAGAAAATATTTTTTTAAAACTTAGAATGATGAGTTAAAGTGTGCAATCTCTCGCTTAAGGTGTATTTGGAGTTCCCTTTTGGACTTCCGGTTTTAGTACGGTATTATTTACCCCAGTTGTTAAAATTAGGCTACGGCTCATGTCAACATTTTTGATGGTATAATGCATCAGTCAATTCCAGCTGCGACCATCCCCCCCCCCGGGACAGTGTGGGGCATTTGCACGCTTACTTGTCCCCACGGCCGGGCATTTGCAGCTGCGTGTTCACCCGGGGGCCGGGCATTTGTCAATATCGGGTTATTACCCCCGGGCATTTGTCGCTCACAGAGAAAAGACCGCGGCCACGAGTTTCCTTTGTCGTATATGCCAAAATGGACGACTTTATCGGCAAGGACGAGAGCTTATATTATTGTTGAATGTTGGTTTTCAAGTTTTCAAGTGTGAATCAATGTTTAAGAATTTCCTTCAGTCCATATTATATATATTGTATTTACAATGAAAAACTTTCTACAATAAAAGCAAGTGTGTCACAGCCTTTCGTCGATGTTTTCATCTGAAGTGAACACGATAGTTTTCCTTGTTTGTTTTTTTTTAAATCCCCAAAAGAACAATGAACAGAGGTATAAATATAAATTGTTAAAACGTATGTAATTAATTTAGTACATTCATTGAAATTGACTAATTTGTCGGCCCGGGGGTGGGGCATTTGTTTTGCTTTTTCGTCCCAAGGGTGGGGCATTGTTCCTTCTTTTTTGCCCTACCCCCGGGCATTTGCACGAAAAAAATGAAAATTTACCAATGCCCGGGGGTTGTCCCGGGGGGGGGATGGTCGCAGCTGGAATTGACTGATGCATAATGCCTTTAATATAGGTTTTAGTTTCCCCGGCTTAGAGTGGTCATGTACACGACATGTATTTATGCATATTAACAATGAACTAGTACTGTCTATACACTAATAACAACCACGGGCTGTGCCCTCAATTCGAGCGCCAATTTGCATGTCCCTTTCACCTTCTTCTCCGATTTAAAACAACAACATGATTGACGGATTTGACGCTATAAAAAATACTTGCAAAAAATCTATAAAAAGTAACTGTATCACTTCGTGATGTCGATCAGTGATTTGGTATTCAAGTCGAAAGTTTTGAAGATGAGATATTACAAAATCGATCCGTATGAACGTAAACAGTGCAACGGTGTGAACAGTTTCGCACGAGACTAGACATTCTCTTTAAACTCGAAGCAAACCAGTCTACGCCGCTAGCTTGCTAAATTTCAAAAATGATAATGGCAATTCAAGCCAAAGAAGAAACGGGTCCTTGTTCTCCCTGACAAATATATTCCACCGAAAATTATGTAAACAGAGATACAGTTGTCGTTAAATCGTCCCCAATCGAAACTTGTCGCAAACGAATGACTTAGACTCCTGATATTCAAATTAAAAGTGACACGTATATACATTTGCCTGACCATTCCTTGACGTTTTCCATGTCTGAATGTAAGGGTTCATTTTTGCCATCGCAACTATCTACTACCTTGGTTACCATCACAAAGCATAACAAAAGTATAAAAGAGTATTTTCTTGGCTGCACTTTTGCATGCTACAATAAAAACAATACACCATTTCCCAGGAAACAGAACCAGTTTTGGCCAGAAAACAACCGAAAAAGTAGATCAAGTAGATCATAAAGTTTTGTTTTGCGTTTCTGGGGGGTGAAAAGCGCAAGAAAACAAAAAATGCTAAATGCGTTGCTATGGAAACTAAGTCACTAGGTAGATAAAAATGCTTATAAACAGATAAAAATAAAAAATTTAACTGTGAATCAACCAGAAAATGTTCTTCCAGTATTTAAAGCTTCATAAAAGTTGAAAACATTTTTTTTGCCTCTGAGGTAAAAATTTAGGTAGACCCCCAGGACGTCAGGGTCGAGCAGAGGACTGGGACTAGGAACACAGCCTTCAGAAACTAACGAAGGCTGTGGCATGCAGTCATTTTGTTTAAAATTCAAACAAGTCCATTATTCTTTCAAAAACAGTAAAAGACAATGGTGAATAACTTTTGGTTTTGTAATTAATTATATTAATATTATTAACATAATATATTTTATAACATAATTATATTTTACAACATGTTATTTTTATAACATTTTATAACGTGGCAAAGAACCTTTACGAGTAAATTACACCAAGTACTTCATATATTTTTTGTGGATTTGCGGATTTTTGAAGGATTTTGAAGGATTTCTGTGGATTTTTGAAGGATTTCTGTGGTTTTTAAAGGATTTTTCGGATTTTTTGGATTTTGAAGGATTTCAACGGATTTCATGGATTTTTCGGATTTTCCCCGGATTTTTTCCGGATTTTTTGACGAAGTGTACGGGATTTTTGGAGTGAAATGCCCCTCGGTTTTTCCTTAAGTAATTAATAAATGATTAAATCCACTAAATTTTTCCCAATGTTTTTGAAAAAAGTGATGGTGCTATAGGCCTACCAGCCCCACCGTCTCCGCGGTCCCTTAGCTGGTTTAAAAATATCAATAAAATAATATTGTATTTCGGGGAAAAGTTATGGAGTCATATCGGGGACAAAATTAGCTCCATCTCTTCGTGGCGTGGGTATCTGCTAGTCGGCGTGAGTCGTCCATACTTCGTGGCGTAATGATTCGTTTCGTGGAGTCATAATATCACTATATCTCTTCTTCGTGGCGCGTTGTGCATCTCTTCGTGGCGTCGTGCATAACTTGCCCGAATAAATGACGTACGTCAATATTAACCTATTTCCTATTTAATGCATAACCCTCAAGAACACGAATTGCTATCGTTATACCTAAGCATTATTGTACATGCACGTTTTTCGTTAAAACATCGACATGCATTAGAAACATGGTGTATTACCTACAATTTGAGGGCACTTTTCTCGTTTTTTCAGCCGCGGCAGTGTACGAGATTCGAAGTATTTAATAACCGACAGATTTTCCAAATTTAGCGAATTTCCAAATCGCGCGGATATCTCTCCCGCACATGGGGAATGCGTTGCACGACGGCAGAAGAGAAGGAAGGGAAAGCAATTAGCCATATTACAAAACCAAATGTATTAGGTATATTCAAGTTGAATAAATGCCCGGACCCAGGCCTGGTTATGCCACTGACCATTACTAATCCCCGTTATAATGTCATTAAGTTGCATTCAAATATTAGAATAATTTAAGACAGGCCCTTTTTGCCCGAATGATAAGACCATTTTTGCCCGAATAGAGCTAATAATAGACCAGCTGATCGGATGCACGACGCCACGAAGAGACGCACGACGCCACGAAGAGACTGGTCATAGGTCATACCCACGCCACGAAGAGGGAGCTAATTTTGTCCCCGATGCCCGTATCAAATTATGCGCTGTGATTGGTGGTGGGAGAACGCGTAACACAAAACTACTCACGTGATATGACCACTCCCGCATTTGTAAAAGTCGCTGTACTAAGACTCTTCAACAGAGAAATACGTCTCTATTTAGACTCATTTAGTATCTCACGATGAGCGAAGTTTCTAGGGAGGAGTTAATCATATACGCGAAATTTGCCGAACAAGCCGAACGATACGAAGACATGGTTGAATTTATGGACAAGGTTGTGCGAATAGGCGATAAGCTATCCCCAGATGAACGCAACTTGCTGTCGGTTGCCTACAAGAACGTGGTCGGGGCCCGGCGTTCGTCTTATCGAGTTATATCTGGTTTGTCGAATGGCTTGTCAGACGACGATGAAAAAAAACCTGTTACCGAAGAATTTTCAAAAAGGATTAAGAAAGAGTTGGAAAAAAGGTGCCACGACGTGCTCAGCATACTAGATGATCATTTGATAAATAGCAGTGCCAGTGAAGATAATAAAGTAGAAGACCCGCTCTCCCAGGTATTCTACCTCAAAATGAAAGGTGATTACTTTCGTTATTTAGTCGAAGTCCGTGTTGGGGAGAAACGCGACGAAGTTGTTATATCTTCGAGGGAAGCTTACGAGAAGGCCTCGAAAATAGGTGAAGAACTTCCTCCTACCAATCCGATTCGTTTGGGGCTGGCTCTTAACTTCTCAGTCTTTTACTACGAGATTGAAGATTCTCCGTCCAAAGCATGCGAATTGGCGAAGAGAGCGTTTGATTCCGCGATCTCCCAGCTAGATCAACTAAGCGAGGAGTCGTACAAGGATAGCACGTTAATAATGCAGCTTCTTCGAGATAATTTGACTCTGTGGACTGCTGAAACTGCTGCAGACGACAACGAAAACTGAATTACTATTGTACGATAGCCATAACATTAAGCCTCTTTTAGTACATCTATAGGTGTAATCGTGTGATTTTCTACTGTAGGAGTTTGTCAATTATTAATTGTTTCCCATTTAACATGTAATATCTCACTGAATGTCGAACACGATTGACTTTGTTTATTGAACAATATTAAATTTTCATTTTTTCCATTCAAATAATCCAGGGTGTAAAATGTAACAATTAGAAATAGATGAGACCATTGCAAATTACGCAACACGATACAACATAATGTCATCTTCATGTGTCTAAGTTGTGTTACTGTTATGATGAGGCCACTAATACAAAAGTTGGTTTATTCATAGTTGAAACACAGTTTATTATTAATCAAAAATTGCATGTATGGAAATAACTAGCAATTATATCAAGAACATATTGCAGTATTGGTGAGGAGAGTCGTCTTTTGAGTACCTTCCGAGGGGCAACCAGATCTGCCCATCCTTGAAAAAGCTTGTGTACTATTTTGCCTTGTGTTAATCATGGTAAACTCCCAGTAGTGAAATGAAGACTTTGTCATACCATCTGCCTTTACAGTCACCCAAGTGCCAGGAGAGAGTCCCCTAAGAGTACCCTTGACTTGCCCAAAGTGGCTGTTGGTGGGTCCATGACAAAAATACCAGGTGACAAAAATGCCAGACAAAACCCACAAAACAATTCAAAAAGGAATTTCTCAGGACAAGCTTTTAATTCAGCTTTTAGCAATCGTTCATAGCAACAGTGCCAGTTACCACACTAGGAATTGCATTTGTGTTGTTTGCATTTCTGAGAAACAAGTCTATCACCTGAAATATCACCTAATAAATTCTATGAACAGCTGCCTTTACATTCTCAATTTCAGGAAAATGTATTGGTAATTTAGTTTTTTTGTATAGGTAATTTGAGGGTTTTGGTATCTTGCCTTCTGTTTTTAATCCTGGGGAAACACTGATCTGCATGATAAAATTGGTTCAATTCATCAGTGTGTAAATGTGGCTTGACGACACTGGAAATATGTTGGTGTGAAAAATTGGGGTATGTGCACTCTTTGAAACCTTGCTAGGCTCTTGCATAACAATAAACAACATGGTTATCACCAGCGGATGTAATATTATGTAGCCCGCATCACATCTGACTGACATGGGATGCCAGCTATGTTTGTGTGCAACCATTTTTTACATTTTCAGGATGGTCTTGGAAAACACTTTTCTGCACATTTCCACCACTGTTGTTTCACCTGTCTTTTCTCTTGACCATCTACTGTATTGACAAAATATACAAGCCTCATTTTTGGCTAAATCCTCACCTGAAAACTGTCTTCACCATAGATTTGTAATGTGCATGTTAGAATGTGTTCGTTAACACCAACAAAATGTCATTTTAATGTGTGATACATGTGGAAATAGCACAACCTTAGCAAATGGTCAACTAAGGATCCAAATTGATGCTACAGTACATGCATGTTACAACCTATTTTTCTATTGAAAAAACAATGCCAGCCTCGTTTTTGTGCAAATCCTCCCCTTATGCAAACTGTGCCTGAGAAAGAATTGATTTGACATTGAAAGAAGGTAGCAACACTGAACATTGTTACAGATGGCTTGTTACAGAAACAATTTGCAAAACGTGTCTTAAAGCTAGTTAGGCAAGGTGTTAGTGTTAGGTGGGGGGGTTAGAATCTTTGTTGTTTTGGGGTCGGTTATTAAAAACTCGTTAGGCGAAAAATTGTTGTTTCGTTTTGCAAAATACCATAATCCATTACAGATGATGTTTTATGCAAGTTAGAAATTGTTGGTTAACATGCACATAGTCTGTCCTCCACTAAGGATCCAAATTGATGTCACACTGACTAGTACTGTCAGTAATACTGCATATGCATGTTACAACTTAATTTTTATTTCTGCGTTATGCAAATTCAGAAAGACTACATGGAAGGTCGTCTTTTGTAATTAATCTATTGAAAAGTGACATTAATAATAATAATCTTTAATTATCCATCCTAAGAATAAAAATACAATGGATTTACAAATAATTTGATAAAAAAAATATTATACAATTAGTAAAACTATTTAAAATATTGTTAAATACTCTACGTTTAAAATATTCGGTTAGACAACCAGGAGCCTGGCTGCTCTGGGAATAGAGGGGTGGGCTTTGCTCTTAGATTATATTTATGAATTGTTGGATTTGTCACAAAGATACAATTTGGGTGTTCATTATCATTTAGTATCCTTGTAGCTTCACGTTTGGTAGCATTCTCCCTCCTCTCCTCCAAAGTGAACAAAGTAGCTCTTGGGATCCCAATTATGTCCAAGGCTTCTATCTTGCACGCGCTGTAAGTCTACCGCCAGATATTTTGGTAGACCTCCCCATACTGGTGATGCATATTCAAGAGCGGGCAAATTTTGGTACAATATACTTTTATACCAATCTCACTTGGTAGATTTGCCTTTCTACATTTGCACAGATAATATAATCTCTTACTGGCTTTCTTGATTGTTTGTTCGACATGGTAGTTCCACCGCAGATGGTTCATGTAGATGTATTAATTCATGTTTTTTCAATAATGAATGGTTTTTTCAATAATGAAAAGTTCATGTAGATGTATTAATTTTATTGCACCTATGACCTTATGATTTCAACTATACCAACTGGAATATGTGGCTATGAGAGGACTAAATAAAGTGAACTAAAAATTAAATGAAATTAATAATTTTGACAATTATTTAATGTTTTTTTTTACTTTATCAAAAATCCTCTCATAGTTGCACATTCCATTCTGTGTAGCTAAAACCATATAAGTAAATAATTCATTTATATCATTATTCATAATCATAATCAATTTTACTTATTCCTGATTGGCTAATGACATATGTAAAATTACAATATTTATCTATCCAACAATGCGTCAAATTTTTAGAGTTTTTAAAATTTTGAATAACACGTGTTTTTGAATAATTAAAGAAAATCAAGAGACAGGAAATAACTTTATCAAACACTAAAAATCAAGACAGATAATGACAAAAAATGAAAATTTCATGCGGTTCCTGACGAACATGCGGGAATTTCCATAGCCATAGGCCTCACTTCACTAAAGTTTACTGATGATATTCTAAATGTCGCTACGAAACGTTAGTTAATAAAATGTCATATTAAAATGTCGTACCTAAGATTTATTTGCTGGCCTTTGATATTCATTTTGGATTTTCAAACCAACTGCGTTTTACGTGACCGTGGTGCACGACTTCCGAGGCCTGGTATGAAATGTCATTTGACTTCATTTCCGCCCTTCCGTGTTCGTAGCCGGTCGTGAATTCGCTGAGTTTAGGATCGAGACATTTTGAAACGAAGATGGGCGAAAACAAGAAGCTGTTTGTCGAGAAAGCGAAACTAGCAGAGCAAGCTGAAAGATACGATGACATGGTGGACGCAATGAGAACGGTGACGAGTTTCAACGAAGATCTTTCCACCGAAGAGCGAAACCTTTTGTCAGTTGCTTACAAAAATGTGGTGGGAGCGAGGCGCTCTGCTTGGCGAGCAATTAATAGTCTTGAACAGAAAATTGATAATGCCGAACCAAGGAAAGAATTAGCGAAAGAGTATCTGGAGAAGATCAAAGAAGAACTGGTGAAGATGTGCAATGAAGTGTTAAAATTACTCGATGACACTCTCATTCCAAACTCGAAGACGAGTCAGAACAGCGAGTCAGAAGTGTTTTACCTTAAAATGAAAGGAGATTACTTCCGCTATCTCGTTGAGGTTTCTTCGGAAGACGACAAGGAGAGCAAAGAGAAATCTAAGGAAGCCTACGAGGAAGCCACAACCCTTAGTGACGAGAAGTTGGATGCCACTCATCCAATCCGCTTAGGTCTGGCCCTGAATTTCTCTGTCTTTTATTACGAGATCGAGAACTCGCCGGACGACGCTTGCAGTTTGGCGAAGAAAGCATTCGACCTTGCGATCACGGAGTTAGACAAGCTGGGCGAGGATACCTACAAAGATAGCACGTTGATAATGCAACTGTTGCGTGATAATCTAACTCTTTGGACGTCGAGTGGTGATGACGATGAGAACAAACCTGAAGCATAGACAGTGACTGAAGGTATTGTCAAGTTCTGCATCTAGATTGGAAAGATTAATTACTTCGCCTTGGACACGATTCATTTTCACTTGTTCCCCGTATGAAACCCTAAGACTGGGGACAGCTTCTGTACACATTTTACGACGGCGTTTTAACGTTTTGACACTATTTTCGTCGTACATTTCTATATATTTTTAGTAGGCACATTTGACTTTTTCTTTGTGTGAATTTATATTACCTGCTCGTTCTATTGCTTTAAATATTATATTTAGGAATATGTCGAGGGCGATTTATGTATTTTCCGTGATTCTGGGACTGTAGAGCAACTCCATATAATATGATACTAGGCGTGATCTGAATAAAAAAATTTAGCTAATTGCCTGTACTTCAAATTATTGTCCATTATTTTGTTTTCCAAGGGTCTTATTGAAAATGGACGTTGTCGATAATATTGAATGCAGAAATCTTGAGAATTGTTGACTTCGAAGGAAGCTGGTAAACTCATGATAACTGCTCTTTGTTAAAGCTCTAACCTTTTAAATTTTTCCTGTGCTTGTACTTGGAAGATTATCTAAATAATTTACAAGGATCTTCACGAGTAACATGTCCAATGTCCATACATCGTTATTGGCGTAGTTTGTTGCAAGATTTTCATTCAAAGAATTCTAGAGCTTATTTAAATCTTGTCTATAGTGTTAGATCTGGTACAGGAAATTTGAAATCGGACATAATATTTATCGAATATGATTTAAAACAACAGGTTGTTGAGATAGCAAGGTTTCTGAGGATATCACTCTGGAATTATTGACAGAATCTGTTTTACAGATCAAGATTTTTTAGAAAGGGTATATTGAAATCAATAATCGAGTTAGCTAAGTGTTAATACCAGTAATCATTAAAACGATGGGTCAATGATCTATGAAAGTAAAGTTGTCAACTGCATGAATTTCTAAAAGGCCGCAGCACCAGGACAACAATAGAGACCTTTAGATTTGAGGACGAAGACGAGTTTACCATTGCGCATGGTTCTTTTCTATTGTTGTTTCTCCACTGCGCAGAAAAGTTTGTCTTCGTACTCATACTCAATCTAAAGGTCGCTGTTGATGCGACTGTAGATAATAGATATACAAAAGTAAACCAAGGCCTTGTGAATTGGTGCAGATTCAATAAGAGTGGAGAAGAAAATTCAAGTGTTATGCAGGCAAAACTCAAAAGCCTTATTTGAGAAAGATTTACTGGTACAATTTACTGCCAACCAGATTGTGAATATAGAGTTCATTAGAAACAAATTGCCATCAGACTACACATGCAAGATAGTATCATTTTTATATAATTTAAAATTGGAAATAAATTTAATAGGGAATTGGTAATGACAGTAAGCAGCATAATTATCTATCTATCTCTAACATTTGCAGCAGAAAAAACATTCCTGCTTCTACCTGTAATTTTCACGTCAAAATATTCACTCAATGCAAAATAGCCCTGGTGTCTATCTAGCCAAATGGTAAACATCTGGTGACCATAAAGTAAAGGACAGTATGATGAATATCTGACGGTGGACCCAAAACCATGCAGAAAGGTGCTACATGTGAACAACCCAAACACTAGAATTGTGATGTACTGTATTCCACAATTACAGTGTAGCAGTTGATTTTGCACCACTTATTAATTACCCTATTAGAGTGTACTAAAAACTCATTCTCAACAAAAACCGAATGCTTTAGTGCAATGTTTAGGGGATTAAGATTTACAAAACTAATTCTATACAAAGGACTATTAATTTATTTCACCAAACATGACATTTCCTCAAGAGAAGGGGGCAAGTAAATTTCACCTAGCTAAAGAGGAAAGCAATCTGTCATGGATGTTCACAATTCATATGGTCAAATAGATGTTGAGGGCAAACGCAATTAAGAAATAAAATACGTTTAAATCTAGATGTCATTAACCCAGGAAATTCATTTATGGACAGAATCTTGGTTATAGTCCACTTTCTCCAATTTCCTACTGGTCTCCTAAACTCAACTGCTAAACCTTTCTGATAAATCCGAGAAAATTATCCTTTGTTAACAGCGTATCCTTCCTGTACCATATATAAAATATTAAATCACCAAAACCATTAAAGTAGGAAATGCTACAAAATGCAAAATCACTGATTATGTGATAACTGAAAGGCGAGTATGGCAGCTAATGGGTTAAACTGGATTGATATTACAGTATTGTAATATAACAAGTGGATAAAAGCATGCCAACTTAGCAAATTGATAAAAAAGCATTGCAGTATACCATAGATAATAAACAAGTAATAAACAATTACAAAAAAACAAATAAACAATGATCAGAAAATGAGATTTATTTTACACAAACATAACCATTTCCAATTCTCTTAGAATCTTAGCTTCTGGAAAAACCACTTATTTTTGCCAGTTTTGTACCTAAATAACAAAACAATTAGACACACAATGACTTTAATGCAATTCCTTTTTCTGATAACAATCTGGTCTTTCATGTTCTAAATTCTAATGGCATTCAATCCCACAAGACAAAGTTGCTGATGAACTATATTGATACATCATACATGGTATTATTCATACTCATATATTCATAATAATACTCATTAAATTGGCATTTAAACCTTAATGCCCAAGGAATATTGAGTAACCAGCATCTATCTAACTTCTTCTACTACCAATATCAATGGTTAACCAAGCATAGACCTATTTCATAATGGCAGCTGTTTAAATATTCCTTTATGTGCATCTAAATAGCCTTGATGGCTTTGTTTGTGTGTCGGCAATTCAAAATAATCTTTGCTTCCTAACAAGGTTGTATTAAGGAGGTAATGATGAGAATAAAGGAAATGATTACCAAAGATAAACTTCTCCCAACTAGTACTATACAAAATATTTGGAGACCAATAAGGAGAATTTGTATATTGATGCATAGTCCTTATACAAAATTCAAATATTTTTTTCTGAAAGAAGGCTAATTAAAATGGCCACCATTTATGAATAAGGTATAGAAAATACAGCTAAATCAATAAAGGTTGTCCTCCTGACAAAGCCAAGCGCGAAACGTACGATGGGAATTACTCTATTTAATTATTTATTTAGCATATTGATACGGCTAAAATTGAACAAACAAACCGAAATTGACTCCCTTGTCCTTGAGATTATTAATGAAAAACATGAATATTGACGTAACCTGCATGTACGCAGCGCTATACAGTGTGTATAAAAAAAACGGCTGAACCAATATTAATTCATTTTATGCCGGTTCCGATTTTTTTATACACACTGTATATACATTACGGTATTAAACACTCGCTTTTCGTTAACAGCGCCGCTCCGGCCTCCGCATTTCAGTATTCATCATTATTTTGTCCGCATTTACGATTTATTCTTGCATTCTCAACAACAGAAAATTGCTCATTTGAAATCCCTAGAGAGACAATTTCAGTTTGTTTGTCCACCTTTTAATTAGCAACTGTGCACTAGGATATTGCAAACAAAAACAGGGAAATATTAGTTTATACCTTTGGGAATCACTTTGATTAATAACAATGTTTACTTCAAATTTCAAGTAACTAAACAATTCAGCATAAACAGTCTATTAATAACTGCTTATCAACCCACGCAAAAAGCGGTTCTTTTTGATATTTATATATAAAAGTGCAAAATCAACTTCCTCAACATCCAGCCCCATCATGTCTGTCAAACTACAGTGTATATAGCAGTTGACCTAGAGCTGCTCCCGATTAATTGATTATTACAAGACAGGCCAATCAGGATGAATTATTACTTGTATAGCAACAGGCAATAGTGCGTCAATTTCACTCAGTCAAAGTTGCAGCGTGCAAAGCTTGCTTGAAAGTTGAAAACGCTTTTAATTTACAAAATTTAATAATTTGGAAGGGCACTCAACTTGCACTTTGTCACACAGTTTTTTTACTCTTTGCCTTCATGTCTCGAAGTCGAAGCGATGTCTGGAAACATTTCGTTGTCCAGAATCAAACAACAGCGAAATGCGCTGTCTGCGACGCAATTATCCGACATCACGGCAACATAACAAATCTTCGGGAACATCTTAGTAGACGCCACTCCACAGTTTACCAACCAGCCGCATCAAGCAGTGCTAGCAGTACACCAGTTTCAAGCTTCTTTCAAAAGAAAATTGACTCATCACTGAGGCCAAAATAAAAAATACCTTGGTTTCCGGACCCTACCTAGTTTTTGGCCAGTAAAATACCGACCCTAATCTTTTTATTAAAATTTTGAGAAGCCGGGATAGCAAACATTACTGCCGATCCAGGCAGCATCTTCAGGATCAGCGTGGTTTGGTAAAACCTATTGTTAGTCCATGCAATGTTTGCAAAAAAAAAGTAAAAAAAAAGAAAGAAAAACCGACCTACCCTACCTAATTTTTTTCAGCATGAAATAGGAAACCCAGGTATTTTTTTTCTTGGCCTGAGTATATTGTGAACGTTTGCATTAAAGAAACCGGATGTGTCGTGTTATTCAACACGATTAATTGATTATTGACAACGATTAATCGATTACGAAAATGAACCGATGGGCGCAGCTCTAAGTTGACCACAAGTCATCCCTGTTTCAACAGGGTCGATCCCATCGTGCTTGGCTTTGACCTTTTAGCTTTGTCGGAGGACAACCTTAATTGATTTATTATAGGTAATATTTGGCATTTCACTCGATCAAACTACATGTTGAAAGGATTTATGGTGAAGGAAAATTTTGAGTGTTGGAATACATACATTTAGCTGTATAAGGAAGTGGAAATTGGTCTTTTGTGATTTTACTTAGGAATGGCATGGGAGCAGGTTGTGAAAACAGATTTGGAGAAGGTTTTGCATAAGGGACTGGCATTAGATTGTGCTGCATGAGAAGTTGCTATTGGAAAATGGCAGTTAAAACTGAATGATAATAATTGCTTTTACTGTATTTCAAGTAGTGCTGTGCAAACTCCGGTTTTTCAGCTCCGGCTGCGGCTAAAAAAACTCCGGCTCCGGCAAAAAAAACTCTGGCTCCGGCAGAAAATTTCCAGCTCCGGCATCCGAGGAAAATTCGAAATTTAATGGAAATTTTACGGCAATTTCACATTTCAAAGTGGAAGCACAAGCACTATCTTTGTTTTTGATTTTAATACTTCGCAACCTCTTACCCAGGGTCTTTGGGTACGAGGTTGAACATTTCGTACTATGCATGATACACGGTATTGGCGTTGCAGTTGCGCGAGACAAGAAGCAGTCGCTAAGTCAATGTGGTTAAAACTTTTTATAATTGAACTTGATGAAGGCAAGTTTACCGATGTTCGCTGGCAAAAGGGCGCACCGTTTTTTTGTAACAATGTTCCCCGCCAGAGAAAAGACTCGCTCAGACGTGACAGATGATGGAGGACAAGACAAATATGACAGTGCATCCAGCCGTGTTAGGGCCGGCCATTCGTTCTTGTGGCGATACCAATATATCCTCTCAGCTCTTCTAGATTAGCATATGATATGACATATGTTCAGTGTTCAAGACAATGGAAGACCTTTCAATGTCGTTAAAATTGTTCACAAAGAATCGTGTCTGACTTCATCTGGCTTCTTTGCCGTGTTTGCGTAATAAAACGAAAGCTCCGCGAGAAGAAGACAAATATATGGCGACTGCTGAGAAGAGAAAACGTACCGATCATTCCCCATCAAGCATCTTCTGCTGACGGTGTAA
The DNA here is from genome assembly GCA_035772405.1 of Chrysogorgia sp. JL179-B06. Classification (NCBI taxonomy): domain Eukaryota; kingdom Metazoa; phylum Cnidaria; class Anthozoa; order Scleralcyonacea; family Chrysogorgiidae; genus Chrysogorgia; species Chrysogorgia sp. JL179-B06. The sequence goes on from JAYKKM010000142.1 coordinate 1,318,899, forward strand.
GCGTGGATAAATAAAAATGATCTATCTAGTCAATACGAAGCTGTTAAGTGCTGCCGGAGTTTTGCCGGAGCTGAACAAACTCCGGCTCCGGCAAAATAGGCCAGAGCTCCGGCCCACAGCACTAATTTCAAGTAGTTTCCCCTCAGCTCATACTTTACCTTTCTTCAAATTTTGTTTTCACTTCGATTCTAGCTTTGCGTTTCATTCCAACATCCTTAAGCACATCTTTGTTGATAATACTTTTGTCTAGTTGCACATCAACAGAATACCTAAAAGGCAACACAAACTGTTAATAATCATCAGATGAGGCATGATAGTGAGAATTATCAAGGCCAAGGTTTTATCAAAGTATTGTGGCATAAAATGTGTAAATATCTATCACTAAATAAAAATATCTAATGACACAATTTATAAACAACTAAATGACAGTAAACAACATACAGAATTACATTTTACATTGTTGAGAATGTCTCGTACAAATTGGCAATAAACTTTAATTCTAAAGTCCTATTAAAAAGTATAAGCTATTTAAATTTGAAAGTATTGCATGTATGAACTGCTTGTGTTAAAATATAACTGCAGTCGCCATAAACATCAAACTCAATATTTTTTCTATAAAATTTTATGAATGTTAAGTGTGAGAAATTTTAAATGCTTTACTTCTAAGCAAATTTCAGTTCATTTAAACATATCCATAATTTATTTTATAGAGCTAACTGTACAATGTGCGAGGAAAACAAATTAAGTTTACACGTTTTCCACGAGAAACACCAGTAGGTTGAATTTATTAAATTACCACAAAAAAATTAATTACATAAATTAATTAAACAATTATTTTAATTACAAGTGGTGAGCAAGTCAAAAAGAAATTATTAGCCTTACTAAAATTCATGACTTCCCTCTAAATGAATTACCATATTATGGTAACAAATATTCAGAAATACAAATTTTATGACATGGATTCAATAAATTGTAATTTTAGTTTCTTCTAAAATATTTTTAGAGAAGCAGAGTTAACAATATCCTGGTTCCAGAGGTTTTTAGGTTTAGACAAGCAAGCACTGAGGCACGAGAGAGGAAAGAAAAATGAGGAAGGAAAACATCGGGTAGCGGGGTATCAAATCTCACTTCCATGTTAAAGTGATTAAAAAACCGTGAATTTCTGGTTGTTTGGTTATTTTTCGACTCTTGACAAACCAGTTATCAATTTACGGAATTTGTGTACTGCCCGTGATATAATACCCTGGTTTCAGAGGTTTTTAGGTGCCGAGGTGTGAATGCAACTCTAGTGTACGAGAAGCAATGAGTGATACGAGAAAGAAAACAATAAACACGATTGGTTTTTTTGGATAGCGACAGCCAAGAGCAAACAAATGAGCACACAATTTGTAAACAACTTGGAAAATAAGCAACTTTCCCATTCCAGTTGGTAGAACCACAAATACATCTTTTCTCAAAACAAACTGGTAATTGATACAACCTGTTCCACTCTTAGTTATTTAATCTTAGGGAACTTCGTTTTTATGCTTTCGGCAAATACAAATTGGAAAAGGTTATTTGGTAGGCATGTAATACAGTTGTGAGTTGTTATGGAATGAGAAATAAGACTGAAGGCTTGGCAGTGATTTATACAGTTCCAGATAAATGTATTTCAGGGTATTAAACTCCTAGACTGCAAAATTTACTTTCATGAAAGTGTTTCAGACTTTATATGAAAGTATAATAAAATTGTCAACAAAACAAATGATATTCTTCAATATCACTGTTAAGTAGTATTTCATGAATCTAATGTCTAAAATCTAGTAACTTTCACATCACACCTATGTTATACATCTGTATTTAAAATTTCATGACCTGCACCACTCTTTATATGCGGGATTTTACTGTATTCAGCTGTTATTACATGAATTTCCATTTTACAGTTAAAATATCAGGGTCCGAACTAGCGCTCCAAAACAGCTTCACATTTTTCTTTAGTATCACAATGTAGCGTAACAATAACCAGGCCTGAATATTACCGCCGGACATTGTCCGGCGTTAATTCGTCTTGTGACCGGCAGCTTGGAGATGCTGCCGGACATCAATGTCCGGCCGACTCGACCACTTCTTACTTGCCTCCCAGTAAGTTAAGCGTTTATATGACAATCCAGCTACTTTGATATTTTATCGACCACGTACACATGACTCAAAATGATTTTTCCCACGTATCACGCATTGTGTGAATTCCATGCGGTCAACACACTCATGACCTGTAACCGCTTTATGATCTAATCACACAAAGATGGCGATTCAAAGTGAGATCTAATAGCGTTGTTCGCTGCATTGGCGACAAGGCTATTAACGTACAACATTTATCACACTGCATTACATAACGGCAAAATTATTTAGTGTGATGCTAAAACGATTCGGGGATAAAATTAACAAACCGTGTCCGACAGAAAAGTGGTCTTGTCCGGCCGATTTACTCTGTGGCCAGACATCGTGGCCGGCGAGCTCCAAAAAATTATATTCAGGCCTGATAACATCTCCCAACGTTAACGTCATACAGCATAGGTTAACGCCTTCTAACGTAGCGTAACGTCTTACAACGTAGCGTAACGTCTTACAACGTAGCGTAACGTCTTACAACGTAGCGTAACGTCTTACAACGTAGCGTAACGTCTTACAACGTAGCATAACGTCTTACAACGTAGCATAACGTCTTACAACGTAGCATAACGTCTTACAACGTAGCATAACGTCTTTCAACGTAGCATAACGTCTTACAACGTAGCATAACGATTTATAACGTCTTACAACGTAGCATAACGTCTTTCAACGTAGCGTAACATCTTACAACGTAGCGTAACGTCTTTCAACGTAGCATAACGTCTTTCAACGTAGCGTAACGTCGTACAACATTGCGTAGCGTCTTACAACGTTGCGTAGCGGCTTACAAGTCAGTGTAACGTCTTATAACGTAGCGCAGCGTCTTACAACGTAGCGCAACATCTTACAACGCAGTGTAACGTCTTACAACGTAGCGTAAGGTTACTAAGTCCTATAATTGACGTTTACATCACTTGCGTCGCACGGTGAACTTGGTTACTTAAAATCAGCTTCGCAATTCTCAGAAAAATCACTTCGCAGATTTTCGAAATTTTCCAAATTGCTTCGCATTTGCGAAGCGCTAATTCGGACTAATTCTAGTTTTTTTAATTCGGTTAATTCTAGTTTTTAACGGACACCTACACATATTTTTACATTCAAAATAACATCTATTTCAGATTATATGGTAGTTTTATTTAATAGCCCTTTAAGCGGTTGCTATTAATAGCTGAAAATGCAGACAAACAAACCAAATTTGACTCACAAATGATTGCAAATGAGCTATTTCTTTTGTTATGGCCGCAATAATTATGGGTAAACCAGGCTTTGTCGTATACAAATTGAAGGCGTGCGCCATTCGCATGCCTAAATTGATTTAGGCATGCGATGATGTCATAACATTTTGTTGATGACGTCTAACGTATTGTTGAGGTAATAACGTCAACATTTAAAAATATATACTAAACTCAATTTTCAAAAATTCTCTTCTTTATTTTCTATTCTAGTGACAAGTAGCTTTAGAAATAAAATTGCATGTTAAAATTGAAGATCTACTAAAGAAATTTGACAAAACAAATAAATCAAATTACTAGATAATTTCAGTCTTTAGTGCCAGACAGTTTGGAGCCATATTATTTTACAGCATACAGAAACACTAACACAACTAAATGGTTCTTCAATCATGCTTAATCATAAATTGTCATCTACAACCATTAAATCATCTTCAGATTTGAACTGTGGTCGTCAGTGACTTCGGCATTTGCATTCTCAGGGTCGTCAGACAACTGAGGAATCATCGTCTGCAGGGGCTAAACTTTCCCAAGTTGTCGCTCGTAGAGATTGACTTGTGGCTAGTCTAGGCAGTGGCGAGTTAAGTTTGTGCTTTCGCGTCTTTCTTCCCAAGATTTATAAAGAGCGCTGCAAAATCTCTTCGCGCTCATTTTCTTGCATCGTTCTGCTCTCTAGAACGGCGTGCAAATTTTTGAGATGTTTGTCCGAAAGACTTGATATAATAGCGTAATATAATAGCGTAGATTTTACCTAGGCGTGCAACGAATCGCACGCCTATATATGCAATAAATTATGTAGGTGGACGTGCATGAAAAAGTATGACGGGAGAGGGCATGTGTAGGAGCGGGAACGGCCACAAGAAAATGTTCCCGCTTGCCCCAAGGTATTTTGTTTAAGGGCACTATGTACTAAGGAATCACAAATGTTTTTATTATGGTGAAAAGATACAAAATGATCCTGAGACGTCAGCCATTTTCACCGTTAACCCTTTGGTAAAATGTGAAAATTCCGATTGATAATATTTTTAACTCTAAAATTGAAAGGATGAAATGTTAGAACTACAGTAGAGGAATTTTGGGAAGGAAAATTGATACCCTTGTCATTTATCACTTTCAGTCATGCTTCCAAGCTGTAAGATGACCTCGAAACTTTCACGTAATATTTATTTCCGCTTGCCAAGATCTCGGCAGCATCAGCCGAGATCTCTATCCATTTAACGCAACGAAATTTTTAACAGGTAGATAACTATGGAGCCGGAGATCTCGCTTACCCGAGATCATATCATATAAACACCCCAATAGAGAGGTGACGTCTTGTGGTCAACTTCAAAGTTGCGATGTTCAGCAAATCGAATAATTAATGCAATTACACGGGCCGATATTTAGCGCAACATTGCGTGTATTAAAGAAATACCTAATGGTTTCCATGTTTGGATGGCCTGATCCAAACATGCGGGATGTTGCGAGACTTGAGAAAAGCGTAAAGAAACACGACCCGCTAGGCGAGTGTTTTTTAGCTTTTCGAAAGTCGAGCAACATCCCAAGTGTTTGGATCAGGCTATCCAAACACGGAATAACCATTAGGTATTTATTTAATAAAATAATACGAACGAACGAACAACACAAACTTGAGTAAAATTTTGGCAGGAAATTTCCGTGTTTGGATGGCCTGATCCAAACATGGGTATTGACCAATCAGAGCTTGCGTAGCATACATGTTATTTTATAATACCTTTTCTTACACATGCACAGGACGTAACATCGTAATAACGTCAATTTTTCGCAAATTTTGTTTAATATTGTAATTTTTTCAGAGTACGAATTAGCGGTTCGCACTTCGCAATTTGCGAAGCATTTTCGGTATTTTGCAAAGCAAAATTCAAGAAAAAACGGGAAAATGCGAAGCATAAAACTTAAACATGAGAACAACCTCCTATAAAACCAACTAATTGGTATGAGTTAAATAATAAGAGACGATTGACCCCCAATTTTTCAAACTAGGCAATTCTTCAACCTCCATAGATGTGGTAAAGTACTGCATGTCGGATTTTGAAAGTGACTCTTCTGGCTCTGATGATGAATAACTTCATAATTACTGAACTATTTTAATGTTTAAGGAGTTTATGACTTTCTTGTTTATGTTCTAACATTAATATTTGTATATAGCATATTTGTCTGTTTATCTTCTTGTCACTGTCAGTCTGCATGAGTATGAAATGATTGAAAGATGCAGAATCCAATTAACATCATAATTGGGTCGTTTTGCTTGCCAATTTTTTTGCGAAGCGGTTTTGAGTCCCTAATTCGTACCCTGTTTTTTAGGATTTCACTCAGACATTAGCATCTATTACTCAACTTTTTTTATACACAACCAATCTAAAATGATATTGCACTTCCTACATTTCTGTTCATGGACATTGAATAGCGCTCCGTCGAGATGACGTCAGTACCGATGTTTGTCCGCTTTTACCCATAATTCTTGCGGCCATAACAAAAGAAATAGCTCATTTGCAATCATTTGTGAGTCAAATTTGGTTTGTTTGTCCGCTTTTTGAGCTATTAATAGCAGCCAGACTCTACGCTATTAACATTATTTCTACATTCCTCACTCAATTACAATTATTATAAGGTATACACTAACCATGTCCCAGAGGAGCTCATCTCATTCTTAATTCAAAACACGAAAAGCGATGCATTCATCTCTGACAAGTGACAACCAACTAAATTTCCTGTCGGTAAGGTTCACAAATCTTCCCTCGGCTGCGGGGAAATTTAATCGCTAATTTCCCTCAAGTCATGTTATTACTTATAATAATCTTGGCGTGACATTCGGAAATATTCGGCATATCGCCGGCGTAGAGTTTACATGGAATGCACCCTGGGGGATGACCCCAGGGTGCAGTAAATACAGTTAGATTTTGTGTCGTGTGTGTTTTGGTAAGACAGTTTTATGGAGATTCTTACCTAGTGGGCATAATATGGTTGTAATTCACAACTTTCACAAATGGCTTGATTTTGCTTCGCCTAGCTATTCTTTTTTTACCCATTTTCTTGTTCACTTTCAATGGGTATCTGTCCACACCAGCGACTAAAGCATGACCATAGGGCTTCTCCGAGCTGCCTTCATCGTAATTTTTAACAATTACTGCCTTTCGGCCAGCATACCGTCCATTTAACAGCAGAACAACCCTTCCTGATTTTATAAATTTCCCCATGTTCTAAAAACATTTAAACACAATCGTTTTATCATTACACTGTTAATATTATACGTTACGAAAAAGCCAGTTTAAGTTGAAATGTATTATATTTTGGGTCGGAGGACGTTTACATGTCCGTTTTGGATGGAATAACTTGCTAGATGGAATTGGATTTACATTTGTTTTCAAGATAACTCACCTTTCTTCGAGCAAAAAGTAAAAGAGAACGACCACGAGCACCGCTGTCCTAAAATACTGTCGCAATTATATCGAATATTTTGGCGCTAGCAAAGTGAATGGTTTCGATATTGGCAAATTACATTAATTAGTAAGTCGATTTTAGGATTTTTTCATTTATTTTTAAAACCTAAAAAAATGCTAGTATATAACGTAATTTCGATAGAATAAAAATACAGTAGGCAAATATTTCATTTCACAGTCAGAATTTGATTAATTTGCCCATTAGTGTTGTTTAACGGGGAAAAATTTGGCGAAATATAGACGAGGCTGCATCTGACCTTTGCATGTGAATAATTAACAATTATACCATGAGCTCGAGTCGTATATGAGTAGTATACGAGAGCAAATGGTATAATTGTTTTATTATAAAGCCAAACACTTAGTCAGTTCGGGTTTGTTTGGTTTATATCATGCCGCCATCTTCCTCCAGTAGGGGAGCCAATCAAATTGCGAGATGTTTCCAGCAGTCGTGTCACTGAAGTAAGTGGTAACTAAAATTTAAATAATTGATTGCTGGCTTCCTTTCTCACGCACGTTGAATCTAAATGTCTTTTTTAATCGTACAGCGTTCGTTGAGATATATTTTCACCAGTATTCGACGTCATCCTGCTCGACCAGTTGTTGCGTTGCGACACCTGACTTCTAGTTGGAATGGAAACGCACGTTTGGAGAACGATGATCCTGAAATGTACGCACTTATTCGCCTTGAGAAAGAGAGGCAAAGAAATGGCCTGGCGTTGATTGCTTCAGAGGCAAGTACTCATTGTGTTCTGTCTTTAATTAGAGTTTTTGTAAAGCGCCTAGAGCAGACCTGGATAGGCGCTATATTAATAAATATTATTATTATTATATATATATATATATATATATTTATAATATATCTACAAGTAGGATATGAGCTATCTCGCAATTTGATTGGCTGCTCTACTACTAGGCTATCGCCTCATATCTTAGCAGTACTTAGAGAAAAAACAAGATGGGCCAATGGCGTCATGTTTTTAGGTCGAAAAAAGTTGAAATCGATGGAAAGAAATCCCAAACTGACTCAGTGTTTGGCTATATAATAATTCGCGCCTCGTTGGCTATGAGCTCATATACGACTCGAGCTCATCGAAAATTTCGAAGTTGAATATATACATTTTAAGACCAAACCGGGACCAGTTGCAAAAAATGCAACTTAGAGGCCTTCCGGGTGGAATTGAACCCGCGACCCAGCGATGCTAATGCAGTGCTCTGACCAAGTCACAAGTTCTGTATATATAGTGGTGGTAATGCTGGGATAAGATTCTGGGTATATTACAAGTAATACTAATATTTGGCATTTCACTCGATTAAATTACAGGTTCTAAGGATTTTTGGTGAAGGAAAATTTCGAGTGTTGGAATATATATATTACTTGTAATATACCCAGAATCTTATCCCGGCATTACCACCACTATATATACAGAACTTGTGACTAGGCTATCGGCAACAGCTTCCGTAGCTCAGTGGTCAGAGCACTGCACTAGCATCGCATGGTCGCTGGTTCGATTCCAGCCGGAAGGCCTCTAAGTTGCATTTTTTGCAACTGGTCCCGGTTTGGTCTTAAATGTATATATTGCAACACTCGAAATGTTCCTTCACCATAAATCCTTTCAATATATATATATATATATATATATAAACACACAAATGTTTCCTTAAAAGATATGTTTGTCACTACTCAGAGTTTCATGCACAAGGCAATAAAGCCAACTGAAATAAGATCTGCTTCAACTCTTCTTTTATGATGTCTTTGTGGAAAGTCAAGGTGTCATTTTGTTCAAGTTATTTTGGTCTATTTTTCCGGCATATGTTCTCTAAATAGAATCTGTTTTTGTGGCGGCACTTCAAGAAAAGTTCTGCTCTTTTATTTAATAAGTTAGTTTTATCAGCTCATGATAATTAGCTTTTCTTCTAAACAGAGGTGGCATCTCCTTGCTCCGTTTCGGTAGGCATGCAGTGGCGTGCTTCACGATCACTAAGGCGTGGGATTGCAGAATAGACAGAATATACACCTGTCTAAAACCAGTGTACATTCTGTCTAACTATAGAACACTGTCTATTAATGCAAATAGACAAAATAGACAGAATATACACCTGTTTAGATCCAGTGTATATTGTGTCAAACTATACAACACTGTCTATATTAAAGCAAATAGACAAAATAGACAATTTTATACATTTGTCGTTACATTTTATAAGAACAGAACAGCTGCATGCATCTGTCTACTGTGTATATTGTGTATATTAACTTCTAATTATACACTATATATACGTCTAATAGACATATAGTGTATACAACAACAACAACAGACGTTTTACGGCCGTTTTCCCCGCTTACGCAGGGGTTGGCCGGTGGTTCCCCACGACAGTTTCCTCCACTTTCCTCGATCATTGGCATATAGTGTATATTAGTATAATTAGTATATTAGTATATATAGTGTATATTGATGTATATTGCATGTCTTACTCTATTTACTAAACAACGAACGATGCAAGTATCTATTATGTATATTGTGTATATTAACGTCTAATTATACATATTCAGATTGACTAGTGATATAATATATTGTTGCCTCATTCTACGATAAAACCCCGTAAGCGTGTCTTCGCAAACAACTTATTCACATTGACTGTGATATAATATATTGTTGCCTCGTTCTACGGTAAAACCCTGTAGTCGTGTCTTTGCAAACAACTTTATTCACATTGACTGTGATATAATATTAATGTGTTGTTGCCTCGTTCTACGGTAAAACCCCGTAGTCGTGTCTTTGCAAACAACTTTATTCACATTGATTAGACGTATATACAGGTAGTGTATAATTAGACATTAATATACACAATATACACAATAGACAATTCCACTGTTTGGCCTTGGGTCTTTACTAAATAGTCATAATATAAGTCAATATACACTATATGTCTATTAGACGTTAATATACTCAATAGACACTTGCACTGTTCCATTGTTTAGTAAATAGACACAATATACAAATAGACACAATAGACATGGCATATTTTCAGCACGGGGCCCCTTTTCTTTGTCTTGAACAATCTATTTTGATGCCTTCTGGCAAATTAGGGACTATTAATCCTAGGCCATCCTACGGAGCTAGCTAGAAACCATTGATTGGGGAGAACCGATAGAGGGGTGTGGAGGCATGCTCCCCCGGAAAATTTTATATTCCCTGAAACGCTATTTTCTGCATTCTGGGAATTAGAGAACGATTGCACATCAGAACAGATTAACATGGAGAGCTACATGTAAACACATTTAAGGCTATCAAACTGTTAGGAAATGCAATTTTCGTTCGGTGCACTGCATGCCGCGCACAATTTCCGCAACTTCATATTCAAGATAACATCGTCGTCGTCGCGTCATTGGTAATCAAAGAGGGCCCCGCACCTTTTGGGGCCCCATGCTCTATGGGATCCGCGCTTTTTAGGTTCCGAGCATTGTAGGTTACTGCACTTGATTTGTTACGACACTGCCGTGTTGGTTGTTTGCCAGTAGAAGTAGTTTTATTTTGAATGACTGAAGGTACATGCTGTTTAATTATATCTACCAACCTTTCGGTAGTTCTACCTACATAGTTTAACATCACACTCACATTTATATTCATAAATAACAGAGCTTGAAGAATGAGCAGGTAGAGATTCCTTTGGAGTCAGCGATAAAATAGACCTTTGAGAAAAAATGAAGTATAATTTACTGGCCAAAAAGTTCCTTCCGTAATGTTTTTGAGTTTCTTTGCAAAATCATCAGAAATATTCCCTATCCAAGGTAGTTTGAGATACACCGGGCATTTCTTAGAACAAAAAAAGGGTTCCTTCATGTTCACGTTATTATTACTAAATAGCTTATCCAATAATCGGCCTGGGTAGCTGTTGGAAAGAAAAATGGATTTTAAGTCATTTAGATCACCTTCTAAAAATCTACTATAGAAGATAACTTATGAGTGCGATTAATAAGACATTTAACTATAAAGCCTATTTTATATTTCTCGGAGAAGTAAAAGAATCGAATCGAGTGTATAAATCCGTAAATGAAGATTTACGGCAGATGCTAGTGAGAAATTGGCCACCTTGTTTGTGTACCAATGCATCTAAAAACGCCAGCTGATTGTTACGATCAAATTCGCACGTGTATTTGAGTGAAGGATGGAGTGTATTTAGATTATCACGAAATGAGAACGCTACGTCATGGTTGGAAAAAGAGAAAATGTGTCATCTACTGTACATAACGCTTAAACCACAATAGTATTTCTATATGATTATAGATTCAAATAATTTGGATTCATAAAAACCAACAAAAATGTTTGTCAAAACCGGGTCAAGGGGAGATCCCATAGCTACACCATCAATTTGTTTAAAGGGACACTCCGGCCCAAATACAAATGTAGTTCATATGAAAGATCTTACTGACTTTAGATTATTTCCAAAGTTTCAGCATTCCTATCAATTTAGTTAAGAAGATGTGGCTAGTTGAAGTTGGAGAGTTTGTCCAATTTCGACGCCATTTTGTTTCTCAAATATGACGTCACTGAGTGATGTGATCTCGTATTATGCCTAAGAAGCTCCTCTACTTTCCTGCATGATGAACTAAATAGTTTATTTCGACTAATTTTCGTCCAAAGACCATTCACAATAACTATCACTATGTGATCGCCATCAAAACAACTCCACTGACGATAAAGAATCACTCAATGACGTCATATTTTCAAAACCAATATGGCGTCAAAATCCACAAATTTTCAACTTCAACTAGCAATATCTTCTCAACTAAATTGATAGGAATGCTGAAACTTTGGAAATAAACTAAAGTCAGTAAGATCTTTCATATGAACTGCATTTGTATTTGGGCCGGAGTGTCCCTTTAAACATCGTATCCCCAAAGCTGAATTCAACACCTTTTGTGGCAGATAACAATATACTGTAACATAAGGTCTCTAAAGGCATCTTCTGAAATTGTAGGTGGTTCTATAGGTCTGAATGATAGTGTGTCAATACATATTTGTATAGTTTCATCCAACGGCACATTAGATGTGTGAAGTTGATCGTCCAGGTTGTTGTAGTCTTGAGAAAGACTATTATTGGTGACTGACGTTTCGACGGCCTCAGCAGCGGTCATCTTCAGCGTCAAGTAAAGCGTGTTTGTCAGGTTTGCCTATATATACGTCTGGTTCATTACGTCATAGTTTGTTTGTGTCATAATTAGCTGCCCGTAGTGACGTCGAAATTACTCTCACTATCTTTCTTTACCCAATGCTTTGCCGTTGTTAAATAAGACCAATTTTCGGCAGTGTTTTATCACTTTTACTTGTTCATCTGTGATGGGAGTGATTTCTTGGGCCCAAGAAATGTCAAATGATAGAAACGAGAAACGCTCTACCTCTAATGGTATCGAGCACTCTTGAACCATCCGCCAGCTTTGTAACATCATTTAAGGTAATATTTGGCATTTCACTCGATCAAACTACATGTTGAAAGGATTTATGGTGAAGGAAAATTTCGAGTGTTGGAATACATACAAGACCAAACCTGGACCAGTTGCGAAAAATGCAACTTCAAGGCCTTCCGGCTGGAATTGAATCCGCGACCCTGCGATGCTAGTGCAGTGCTCTGACCACTGAGCTACGGAAGCCGTGAGGAAATAAGTAATAAGACTCTGTAGTGATCAGCGGTTATTCATGATCACGCCAGTGGCGAAGCTGGTCCCAAATGGGTTTGGCGCTCGGATTATTAGTTAGCATGACCAGGCGCGAGGCTTTCTCGAGGGGTCCGGGGGCATGCCCCCCGGAAAATTTTGAAATATAGATTCCCATAAATGGCATTTCCTGCATTCTGAGCGGTGATTTTTCAGCTCAGAAGTTTATAAAATTTGATATTTTGGACCGTTTCGCTTTATATCAGAGCGCATCAGCATGCCTAGCCACTAATGCAAAGAAAAATCAGGCATCGCACGCAGGCTAGCCCGCCCAATGCATAACGCCTGAGTTCTGACACGCAGACAAAATTTTAATGTAACACTGCCACGGCAATGCTATTTTTTCTAATATCTGTTCGATTGAAGGTCTTCGTGGGTCAAAACGTTTATAAAAATAGGTACGCAGTGCGTACATGCGGAGACTGGTTTGGGAATAGATGATGATGGTAGTTCTAATTAAAAGTTGTACTTCTTAATTCTATAGCGAATTTAGTTCAAAAAATAAATGCAACAGAAGTGCAACGTTTCAAACCAAAATAAATTTAGCTGCAGGTGAATTAAATTTGACAGGTTCTGTGTTGCATGGAGTGGCAGTTTGACCTTCAAACGGGAAAGGTACAACGATTAGAAAAGGCAATAGAAATCAAACACAGTGACAAATTGAATACAATAAAATTTGTCAATAAAACATACTGAATCATTTAATTTGTTAAATGCACATTAAATACTTTTTGCTTGTGTGTCTGTTACTTTGTTATGAAGATGTCATATCGGAAACCCTAAAATTTTAAATATTATTACATATACAAGTATACAATTTTATGCACATGCAGATGTTTTCTATTTCTGGAAACATGTAAAGATTTCAAACGATAGAATTCTGTTCAATATATGACACTATTGGATACTGTTTTTGGTAACCAAGTCCTGGAACACAATGTTTATTGACAAAAGCATGTAGGCATTGCTCCTTGCAACATAATTGATGATTCCTGGATGTAAATAACTCTGGTTAAGGTGTAGAATTTGTTTTCTTCCATAAAGTTGTTCCAAATTTAGCAGAATGTCCAGAATTGTTTCAACAGTGTATTGCATCAGTTGCAATTATGAAGTGCCATGTACTGTTTGATTTTAATCTTCCAGAAATTATCTTTAGAAGAGTGAAACGTAGCTTAGATATATTCTCTATATGATGAACAGTTCCTTCTTTTGTATTGTTTGTCTTTACTCTCCGTACTGAGTTTACAGAATTCATTTATAGTGTTCCATGATACTGATCACAATTTTTCGACTGCATGTTATACATTTGTTCCATTAACACTTTGACCGCCAGACCTATGGACAGATTAATACCCGTGACCGGCCAGAGTTTTTGGTCAAATTGACCCAACTTTGAAATCTTGTAAAGTCTACCACGGCCAGTATACCAATTGACAGCTCTATGACAAAACTTTTGAAAAACGGAGATTTCCGTCTTTGGGTTCTTCTTGTTTTCTTCATATTACTTTTTTGTATCTCTTTTTTTCTTGTCTTAGGCCATTTCTAAAGAATAGAGAATAACAAAATAAAATATATTAATAAAATAAAGAAACATAGTAGATATAAAGACGTTGAACATTTTATAAAACAATAACGCATCAGTCATTTGAAATTCCAACCCCTGGGACATGGCGGGGATTTAGTACGGACAATAACACTATCATATACAAACCTGGAAAAGAGCTGGTGGTACCAGATATGCTCTCAAGAGCACCACTGCCTGAAATAGCTGACAGCAGCATGGAGAAGGAGATCAACTTTCAAGTGCACCTATAGTCACTTCAAACCTACCAGCAACAGAGTCCAAACTAGATGAAATCAGAAAAGCGACCAATGATGACAAGCAACTGAAAGATCTAAAAGAGACAATCCTGTTAGGATGGCCAGAAAGAAGGTCTCAAGTGAGTGAAAGTGTTCGAGAATATTGGAACATTAGAGACGAACTGTCTGTAATAGACGATATCATTTTCAAGAGCGACCGCATAGTTGTACCATCAACACTGAGAAAAGAGATGTTAGAGAAGATACACCAAGGCCACATGGGAACAGAGAAGTCCAAGAGAAGAGCCAGAGATGTATACTCTATTGGCCTGGGATGAATTGGTATGGTAACAAAGTGTACTATCACAAGAGAAAACCAAAAAGAACCGATGATTCCTTTCAGAGTACCGGAAAACCCATGGGAGATGGTTGCCACAGACTTGTTTACACTAGATAATTCCAATTATCTACTCATAGTTGATTACTATTCAAGATTCTTTGAAGTGGTCAAGCTACCGAATACCAAGAGTGCTATGATTATCACTCATACAAAGTCAATCTTCCCGAAACATTAGTGACAATGGACCCCAATATGCCTCTAGTGAATGCCTCCAATACCATTTCCAATACCACTTCGAGATCAACAGGACTACAAACAACTTCAAGAGGACGAATAGTTAGAAAACCTGCCAGATTCAATGACTATGTGATGGACTAGATCACAAGTTTTGTTTAGGACATTTAGTTGAACATTTAATTTAAATAACTCAGATTAGGACACATTTTGTTTTGTTTTTGTTTTATAAGGAAGTTGTAGTGATCAGCGGTTATTCATGATCACGCATGAGCAAAACATATTTAATTTATTATTCATATTTAGTTTTAGCTTAAAAGTACTCGTATATTAAAAGCAATCCAAATCAATCCTTTGGATAGTCAAGGATTATTACAGACTCTTTCATTAAAATGATGAAAATATACATTCTCCTTACTCACGCTAGACAGCGTCGTCGGCTGCTCAAATGAACATAAACGCTCTTAACTGTGAAGAAAAACATCCAATCTTCTCGTTTTTCTTCTTGTTGGCTGTGGGACATTTTATCTGTTGGTGAGCAAAGGTTCGTCTTGCAGTCCATTTTATAAAAATGGCGGGAAAAATCCATGTTTACATACAGTTATATAAACATGGCTCTTAGCCAATCAGTGCGATATATATATATATATATATATAAATTATTATTTGCTCTACATATTGTATTGAGCACTCTTACCTGGATTTATCGTTTATTTATTCACACATAAAAAATATCCGAACTTGCCTGAACAACAGAACTCTGAAGAAGGTCGGAGTTAGCGACCGAAAATTTAGTTTTTATCATTTTTAAAAAAGTTTTTAAACGTAGATCAGATACAACCTATATATTCTATATCATGTTATCAACTGATCGCACAAATAGCATATATTTATATAATAATAATAATAATAATAATAATACAGTATTTATATAGCGCTTTTTCCAAAACAATATTGTCCAAAAGCACTTTACATAATATATAGAAATTTATCTAAAATTAATGATATATAATTCAATGCCAAGCCTAAATAACTATAAGAGTAATTACAGAAAATATAAACAACATAGCTAAAACTAATATAAAACTAAAACTTATCCAATGTTTAAGAAATCGCCTTTTTGAAGTTTTAAGACCAACTGTTGACAGAGGGACTACATTTTAACTCAAATGGCAGGGCATTCCAACAGCCGCGGTGCTGAGACTGAAAAAGAACGATGGCCATAACTATGAAGGTTATATGCTGGTTCCCTAAGGAGCATCTTTTTAGCGGAGCGCAAATGGCGGTTCGGTACATAGGACTCTAACAAATCCTTAATGTAACTGGGCGCGATATCATGAAGTGCCTTATATGTATAGAGAAGAAGCTTGAATTCTATGCGCTATTCAATCGGCAGCCAATGCTGCAGACTCGTTAATAGCGGCGTTATATGATCGAACTTGTGCGACAATGTTATTAGCCTAGTTGCACTGTTTAAGGCATATTGTAGGCGCTGAATTTCATATTTAGGTAGGCCATATAGCAATGAATTACAATGATCCAGTTTGGATGTAACGAAAGCGTGCACAAGAATCTTAGCTGTGTATAAGTTTGGAAATTTCCTAATCTTAGATATGTTTCTTATAGAATAGAATGCTGATTTACATGTCTCTGTTATTTGCTTGTGTAAAGTTAACGTATATACTATCCATGTAGACTCCAATTTTCTTAGCGAATGGTGAGGCTAACACGGGTGCACTTGCAACTTGAACGGTGTCAAGACTTCGGGGCGGGCGATGTTTGGCGTGGAGGACGACGAGCTCAGTTTTATCGTCATTAAGCTTTAGGTCATTGCGTAACATCCACATGTCTGTCACGAACGCAGGCTTCCACCTTGGATTGGGCGTATTTTTGGTCGACAGCAACCGTTGTCTTAAAACTAAAATATATTTGGGTATCATCGGCATATAGATGAAAAGAAACCCCATGATCTCTCATGATGTCCCCCAGTGGCGCAGTGTACAGAGAGTACAGCAAAGAAACACGGAGCCTTGTGGAAGTCCAAAATTTAGCGTCCGTCTTGATGAACGATCCTTGCCAATCGCAACGAATTGTTTACGCCCAGAAAGGTACGATTTGCACCATTTCAGAGCATTGCCTTTGACTCCAAAGCGGTCCTCGAGTCTCCTCAACAGCAGTTCATGATTGACGGTGTCAAATACTGCAGATAAGTCTAACATCAGTAATATAACACAGTTGTTATCATCTATGGCACGCAATGCTAATGCCCAACTCTGTATGCCGATTTATATTCTTCAATAAGTTCGTTTTCAAGGAGGTGGATGGTTGTTTGATGGGCAACAACTTTCTCACATGATTTGGAGATGAAGGTCAGATTTGAAATAGGTCTAAAATTTGGAAAAAGTTCACAGTCCAACAGCGCCTTTTTTAAGCGAGGTTTAACCAAAGCTTCCTTCAGATCGTCTGGCAGCAAACCTTGTTCGAGTGATAGATTTACTATCTTTGTTAGGTAACAAGATATCGTAGCACACCTTGAAAACGGGTGCGGGAAATGGATCCAATTCGCATGACTTCGCATAAGTGGTACTATATATTGGGTAGTAAATAACTCTTGTATACTTGTATATTGGGTAGTAAATAACTCTTCACAAGTGCTTAAAGTGCCCATAACCTCAAAATGTTTTATTGTCTTGTTTGGAAGAACTTTTAAAATGATAAAGTAACTTCTTTTGAAGATTTTCGTTTCTTTGCTTTCTTTTTGAGATATATCAGTTTGTTTGATATGCAAATGTCTGGAATTTCGTCACACATGCATAATGACTTATTGGAGAAATGTGTATATCTTTTTCATTCTCGAACGAAACCTTTAAAATCAAGAATTTGGTGTTGTGGGAGAAACGCACACACGTATTATTCACACTTTAGTGTTTTTATTTGATGAACTCAAAGATATATAACATTCTCTGATAACTCATTATGCATGTGTGACGAAATTCCAGATATTTGCATATCAAACAAACTGATATATCTCACAAAGAAAGCGAAGAAGTGAAAATCTTCAAAAGAAGTTACTTTATCATTTTAAAAGTTCTTCCAAATAAGACAATAAAAAATGTTGAGGTTAGGGGCACTTTAAGTGAAAATCACAGAGACAGTTAGAAACATTGGATTCACAGGTTTCTGACAGCGAGGATTCTATTTGCTCAACCTGACGATTCCTTCTCGATTCAAGGCCATTCTTGATATTTAGAATCTTATTCGTAAAGTAGTCGGCGAAAGCTTCAGCCAGCTCAGCAGTGTTATCCCATGATGGAAGTTTCCTCTCACTCTTTAAGTGGAGTAATTTGTTAACAGTTGCAAAAAGAGCTTTTGGGTCGGCATGATGCTCTTCTACGAGAGCTGCATATTATTAGTAGTCCATTTTTTATCTGAAAATGAGCTGGTTAACCGCTCTACATTTCTTCACATAGTTGCCACGATCGACGGTGAGCCCAGATGCACGCCAACGCCTTTCAAGCCTCCTCCGCTCAATTTTCTCATCGGTTATATTCTTATTATACCATGGTGCAGCTGACAGCACTGTAATTATTCGCTTCTTTAAGGGCGCATGTTTCTCTAGAACTGAAGATAAAACATCATTGTACTGTTTTGATAGATTTGATACATCATTACAGATGTCAAAAGACATCAGAGGGGAGTTCGCAATGTCTTCACGTAGTTCTGTCATGTATATATATATATATATATATATCTTTTATTTTCCAGAACTTCTGCAGTCGTGCTGCCTTGGAAGCGATGGGCTCTTGCCTACATAACAAATATTCCGAAGGATATCCTGGTCAAAGGTGATTGCTATACATATACATTGTTAATAAAATAAATATGTTTCTACCACAATACCTTAAACAACAGTAGCTGTAAGTGTGAAGGAGTTCTAACGTTTCCTCTCACCTCGTACACGCTATTTCTATTTCAACACTGCCTACCTGTATATATATGAAGCACATATAGTGCCACTTTATACATGTATAGGATATTTAGGTGTGTAAATTGTGATTTGTAAAATTCCAACAAGCTTTCAGACACAAATTATCAAATATATGGTGGGCTTTCCCCTTCCCCAGAGTACTGTGTGTTGAGTTTACTTGGTCGGTAAAGAGTATATACACAGTTATATGCAGTAAAATGAATGTAGAGCAGAAATATTATAAAGGTATAAATAGATTAAAAACAGTTAATACTGTACTGTAACTCAGAGTTTCACACTCAGTGACAATCATCACACTAAACGTTTGGAAGCTACTGTATACAAGAGTTCAAAAAGTTTGACATTATTTGCATAAAATTTGTTAGCCTTAAGAACCTTCGCTTTGTGACGCTTTATGTAGCCTGTGCACAGCCGCGAACCTCCTGGATATAGCCGGGTGTATCCAGGCTGTGCACAGGCTACGCTTTATGATGCTCGCCATGTTACTCATGCAGCTGCTATATGGCTGACTTTGGTTCTATTGAAAATCTTGTATAGCACATGCGGCCTTGAGTGTTTGTTGCTTAGTTGGAGGAAATGATCTACATTTGCCTTGCACTATAAAAATTTATGAGTGGAAATTTCTTGATTTGCAAATTAAACGGCCAAAGGGGAAATTTTGGTTCTGACGCTTTGAATCCAACCTAAACATAATAAAAACAATAAGGCCTGTACGGTTCCATTCATGCTGCTGGATTTCCATCCCTCATTTTCCAAGGTTTCATCTATTTTGAATGAACTTCAGCTTATCTTGTTGAATTGTTCTGCCACTGCACCATTTTTTCGAATAGTTCGTTTGCCTCCTTTTGTAGACCTTGAAACCTTAAAGATTCTCTAGTTTGTGCTAAACTTCCCGGGACGCGGCTCCCAGTGGAATCAATGGGCATGTTCCCCTGTGGTAAAGCTGGATGCAAAATTTGCAAGTTCGTGAAGGGTGGACGTACCTTTGTTGATTCCACATCTACCCTTCACCTATATTACATCAATTATCGCTTTACTGACTGTGATTCCTCTGGTGTTAGTATAACACAAGAGTGCCTTTTTAGTTTAACAGTTTTCAGTTTAACAGTTAAAACAAATTTCAGTTTAACAGCTAAAACAATTGTCACTGGTAATCCCGTAACCAGGCTGGTTTTCTCCGTGTCCGCATGTGTTTTCAAGTGTTGTAACTTGGGGAGATGAAATAGATTGCTGTTCCAAATTCTCCAATTTTTTGTCGCTTCCGATGACGTTCCATTATCTGTATCGTCTAATTCTTCTATCACTTCTGATGACGGTCCATTGTCAGCATCTGTGTTATCTAAGGACACAGGGCTTTTCTCCGTGTTTTGACTTGTTGAAATGGATGTCCGTATACAGGAGTAGCTTGAGGTTCTGCTCGAATGGTTTTTCGCTTACCTGCCGCATTTTCAGTTGCCGCGAGTCTTCCTTTGCTGTGTCTTTCTTTGTCCGAGTCCCACTGAAATGATTTCCATCACTCTGATAAATTTCCTGATTATTTGATTGACCAACATAACACGGTTTCAATCGATTAAAATGGACTACTATAGTCGTTTTTTCTTACTGGACTCGTAACTCGATTCTGTAAACAACATCCGAAAGCTCCTTCACTATACGGTGTATGGTCCTTGCCAAGGACGTGATAATTTCAGATTCTTGCCTCTTTTGACAACTGGTACATGTAACCAAACTTTATCACCAACCTTGTATGTGGCATCTTTCGCTTTCGCATCGTAATAATCTTTATACCGTTTACAGGTACTTGCCTTCCTGGTATTTCTTCTCGTTAATTCATAAGTGTTCTCAAAACGTTTCGTCACCGTGTCAATGAACTCCGACCTTGTTGTTTGTGTTTCTTCTGTAATAGTGGGTGCCACTAAGTTATCAGAAGCCTTGCCTCTCTTCCAAACATCAGAAGATGTGAGGAAAACCCTGTCGAACCATGTTCTGTCGACCGATACGCCAGTAACGCTTAAAGTTGTCACAAATCCCAATCATCTTGTCGTTCATTAATTAATTTCGAAAGAATATCCTTTAATGCAGTCCCGTTCATTCTTTTCACCATCCCATCACTTTGAGGATGATACGGTGTTGTTCTGGTCTTCTTTATTCCCAGCATTTTGATGATCTCTTTAAAGATATCGCTTTCGAAATTTCTTCCCTGGTCCGAGTGCATGCAGTCTCTGCATAACGCCATACCTGCAAACCCATTCGTCAACCAGCTTCTGAGCAATCGTCTGAGCTTCTTGATTTGGAATCGGCTACTAATATAAATCGATTCCCATTTATAGTTCTTGGAAGAGGACCAATTATGTCGATAGCGACGCGTTCCATAGGATAGCCAGATTGGTCCAGGACCAGCGGGCTTCTAGGTTTCCTTGACGGTTGGTTTCGTTCCGCACATTTTCGACAATTCCTGCAATAATAATAATAATAAAAGACGTATTAGGAGCATTATACAATAGTCTCAATGCTCTTACAACAATATATTCTTAAAGTTACTAATAAAACTAATTACAGTTTCATTACTGTACCCGATCAGAAAGGTATGAGCGATACCAGACTAGTACAGTTCCACTAAACCCATAACGATGTTTAAGTCTCTCCAATAGAACGGTGTGGTCAATGGTGTCGAACGCAGATGATAAGTCCAACAGTACCAACACTACCTCCTGATTTTCATCAAGTGCGTAAAGGATGTCATTGAAAACACGCAGAACTGCTGTCTCTGTGCTATGAAAGAGTCTGTAAGCAGATTGCATTTTTGCAAGGAGGTTATTCGCAATAACATAGTCTGTTGTCTGTCTGGCAGCAATCCGCTCTAATACTTTTGACAAGAAAGCCACATTATAGTAATAAGTCTATAGTTAGGGAATTGCTCTTTATCACTAGTAGGGTTTTTAATAGATGGGCAGATGAGACCTTTCTTAAGAGACAGAGGAAATACTCCTGAGGATAAAGATGAATTGATAATGTCAGTAATTTGCGCAGCTAACACGTCAAGAGATTCCTTTTGCATCTGTGTAGGTACAGGATCTACAAGGCACATGACGTAGACGAGTGCTGTTTGATAGTGTTACAGATAAAGCTTTCAGATACAATAGTAAATTCACTGAGTGAGCTTTTACAACAAGGAGAGTCAACTGCTATATAGATAGCTTCTTAACTGACCCATGTGTACTAGTAAGTTTATCTCGAATTAACTGAATCTTAGTTGAAAAATAACAACTAAAAGCATCAGCCAGGTCATACGTAGAATCACGTGATGGCAATAAAGGAATAGAGTTTACTCGGAACATCCCCTCAATCATGTGAATAGCTGATTCTGATCAGAGTTAGATATCTTAGCCTTATAATAATCTGTTTTTGCAAAATCTATTGCCTTTGTTTAAAATACGACATTGTTCCAAATAAAAAATCTTAATCAAGAGAAGAATCTTAATCAACTCGGATTCAGAAGCTGATGAATCTTTCCAGCCAGCATTGGAATTTGCCCTTAGTGACAGAGAAGAATCCATCGATGTTAAACGGACTAAGAAGAAAAAATGGTGTCCGTGACAACATTGTGTGACTTGTATGTAGTGTGTGCAAATGACTCTGTTCAACATTGTGTGTGTGATGTGGATATCTGGTAAAAAAGGATGTTGTGTGCTGGTCGTATGATACTCCTATAAATTAAACTGTTTGCAACTGCGTTTGAATATTACTGGTAAACAAATTTACTAGAACATTGGAATATTTTCTCTTTGCAATGCATCTCTACGTCTGATTGCCAGTCGCTCCAGTAAAACCTCTTTCTGCATGATAACCTCTTTCGACCTCTCAGAACCAAGGTGCCCTGCACTAGGAATATCGTGAGTCAACTCCAGAACTTCGTTTATTAATTTTCGTGGTATACAAAGTTGTAGATGTTGATCATGTCCCTTCTCGTTCTCGGAAGACCGATATAACAACCCCTCGACAAGTGAAAGTTGATCATATTTGTTCCATAGTTTGCCCATCGAGGGTCCCATGTGTGCTATCTCTTCTCTAGGGGGGCGTTGTCCGTCTTGTACCCAATTGATTGCGCGACCAATTTCTGGATCTTCATGTTGGTACAATTTCATATCATTGCTTGACCAATGAGAGCACCATAAACTCGTTTTATCATTCTTATTAGACACATTGCACGCGTGACCAGTTGGTACTTGATGTTCATTCTCTTCTGCCATAGATCTCCTCTGTGGTATTCGTGAAACACCATCGGCGTTGCCATGCTTTTGTCCGGTCTGTGTTCTATCTCGAAATAAAAAACGGACAGCCTTTCGATCCAGCGAGCGATTTGTCCTTTAGGTTGCTTAAAATTCTTTATCCACTTTAGTTCATTGTGATCTGTACGGGCCTTGAATGGTTTCCCAATTAAATATGGTGAAAAATGTTCCATTGACCAGACCAAGGCTAGTAATTCCTTCCTGGTCGTGCTATAGTTCCTTTCTGCTTTTGATAATGACCTAGCGGCGTATGCAACTACCTTTTCTTCTTCACCAACAAACTGAGATAAAACAGCTCCAATTCCACTATCGCTAGCGTCCGTGTCCAAAATGAATGGCAAATCATGTCGCGGGTAAGATAAAATAGGAGCAGTTGTCAATTTTTTCTCATCATTGCACTTGAAGACTGTTCCTTTCCTTTCTAGTCGATAAAGTGGCTCGGCGATTCTTGCGTAATCACGAATATATTGCCGGTTATTACCGGGATATTTCCCGCGCAACCAAGAAATGAACGTAAGTGTGTTAAGTTATGAGGGACGGGCCATTCTTGTAACACCAAATTGATCTTCTCTGCAGGATCTGTTGAAATTCCTTCTTTGCTCACAATATGTCCTAGAATAACGCTCCGTTCCTGTACCAACTCGCACTTCTTGGCATTAAGCTTCAATCAGTGTCCTTCCACTTACTATAATGTCGTCAAAGTAAACCAAACAGTCAGTCCAGCAAAGTCCTGCTAAGATTGCATTCATGGCTCGTTGAAACGTTGCAGGTGCATTCGTGAGTCCAAATGGCATTCTTTTAAACTGAAAATGACCGTCTGGTGTGGAAAATGCAGTTTTTTCTCTGTCTTCTGCTGCAACTTTGATTTGCCAGTAACCGCGCACAAGATCCAAATACGTAAAATAGGCTGCTCCAGATAGTGACTCCAATATTTCATCACATCTCGGTAATGGAAAGACATCTTTCTTTGTAATGGCGTTTAGTTTACGGTAATCGATGCAGAAACGTTCAGTACCATCTTTTTTCTTAACGAAGACAACAGGGGCTGACCAAGGAGATGTGGAAGGTTCAATCACATCGCTCGCCAACATCGACTCTACTTCCTTTCGTACAGCGTCTCGTTTATGGAACGGTAACCTGCGAGGTGGAACTCGAACTGGCGCATGTTCTGCGGTGTTGATAGAGTGTTGAACATCTCTTGCTTCCCCTACTGTAGGTCCGTTTGTTTCCAGAGATAACTGCATTATGACGGGTGGTATTCGGTAAACGCTTTCTTTCTCATCTTCCGAAAGTGAATCATTCCGTATTGGAAAAAGTTCTTTGATGCACTGCAAGTTCTTACTTTTCTCCTAATTTACTGTTGCAACTGAACAATGTCCTCCGTTACGTTACGTTTTGTTTCTTTTCTTTCAATTTCAATTACATGTTGGGAAATAAAATAACAATTCTCCGTACTTGTTTGGTTATATCCATTGGAACGAACTCTCCAACACTACTTCCTTTGTATATTATGCGTTTCTCTCTTGGGTTTAAGTTGAACCATCTATAACTGGTATCTCCCCATTTTTAACCGTTGCAGCAACTTTTAGTATCCCGGTTCTGTAACGTTCTTCAAATCTCAATGTCTGCTCTAAAACACCAGTATAATTGTCCTGGATAGATCCATTTTCCACCTTGCAAGAAATATTTACCATTGAGTTAGGTGGTATGACCACAGACTTCGCAATTGTAACTCGACAAACTTTGCGCTCGTTCGAACAGGACAAAGTTTCTTCGTCTCTCCCAATTCTCAAATTTTTTTCTCAAAATCAATTACGCACCGTTGAGGTTTCAGGAAATCAACACCAATTAGCATAACTTGCGCTAAGTCATTGCAAATTAAAACGTCGTAACGCACTGAAGTACCGCATACCGAAATGTCCACCTCAGCGATTCCAATAATTTTCAAGGGTGTGTTATTTGCACCAAGAATTGTTTTCGTCGCCTGTCTAACTCGTGTTTCTTTCGTGCGTATTCGCGCTAATAGATCCTCGTGGACAATAGTCACGGCAGCGCCAGCATGTCAACCAAAGCCTTTACGTATAATAACCATTTACTCGACAGTTCACGAAATTTGTGCTGTCGTCCGTTGCACTGGAAATCTTGCTAATTTTGGGAGTTCTAACACGTAGAGGTTTTGACCCCCAGCCTAACGAGTTTTCTAACCCTAACCCCCTGTATTTTCGGGTTTTAGTACATGCCAGTTGTCTGAGGTCAGTCGCCAGATCCACGATATTTTCGCCGTTTTTCGCATTCTCGCATTGAAAGATAGTTCTGGTCTGGCTGGATTTTTGATTGAAGGGCCTTCACTAAGACATCAAAACTAGTCTTTCATCCTCTTGTAACGACAAGTAGATCCTTTGTGCTCTTCCGCGAAGAGAAACAGCTAGTTGCTACAGCATTGTGTGTCGTCCCATTTGTTGATATCGGAACATAATTTGAAATGGCTGATCCATTCATTCCACGATCCGTCCGAGCAGTTATCTGGTTTTGCTTTCACATTATTCACCTGTACTGTACCATAGCCAAGCTCGATGACGGTGTCGTATCACTTTCGCTTTCGGATTTCTGTAGTTCTTCGACAAGCGTAGTGAGTCTTTGTATTTCTTGTAACAACTCGCTTTGTTCTGCCATTGTTTTCCGCTGACACCAGTGTAATAAAAACGTATTTATTCAGAAAAGTATTTCGAAATACTCGATAAGTTAAGTATAACGCCTTTTTAGTCTAAACGTTTATTTAATCATCAGCATTACGCGAGCATTTTTGCACTCGCCAGTTCAAACTATATTAGTTTAAGATAAACGTTCATATTCTCTACATTATAATAGACACGTTTGTTATGTATTTAGACTCGGTAATTTCAAATCTGTTTTCAGAATTGAAATCGGTTAAATATTGATCGATATAACGTTCAAAATCTACATACGACGAAACGAGTAAACGACCTTTTACGATTTATGATCTACATTCTACAAATACATGACGTGCGAGGTCTGGGGACCATGGATAGGGAAAATCCCGCAGTAGAGTGGTAGAAAAGCAGGGCGAGGGGTTATTGCGGATACGTATTTCTAGTAAGAAGTTAATACGCTGTATTGTCAGATGTTACGCTACGTTGTATTTATTTATGTCATGATCTTTCTTTATAGATATTATGGTGGAAATGTAATTATAGACCAGGTTGAACGTCTTACGCAGAGTAGAGCTTTACAAGCCTTTGACTTAGATGCAGAGAAGTGGGGAGTTAATGTCCAGCCTTATTCTGGTAAATGACTACTACTGGTTCTATGTTTGTATGTGCTCTATGAATTTTTAATTTCGAGCTACTAATGATACTGATACATACGCGTGGAAATCGTATATGGTAATTTTTTAAATGTAAAACCTTCACCACTTCACCACATTATCCCCTCGCAAGCGAGGTCGCGAAGCGAGGGTGATAATCTCGCCGCGACAGGGATATATATGATCCGTTTTAATCGGCCAATATTCGTTGGCCGATTAATTTTTAAGTACATCAGCAGGTTTTTACGAAGGGTATACACGTTTGCAATAGGTACGTGTGTTATGTGTTTAGACTCGCGAATTCCAAATCTGTTTTCAGAATTGAAAACGGTTAAATATACTGATCGAGATAACGTTCAAAGTATACGACGAAGCGGCCGAGCCGGCTGCAGGCTGATTGCCGACGAAGGGTATGCACGTTCTCGTAATATAATACGGGTACGTGTGTTATGTATTTAGACTCGGTAATTCCAAATCTGTTTTCAGAATTGAAATCGAGTAAATATTGGCCGAGATAACGTTCAAAATCTTATCGACAGAGACTACAAATACAAATACGCGGTCTGGGCACTGGAGACCATGGATGGGGAAACGAAAATCGAAAATCTAGCGGTGAGGGGTGGTGGTAGAAAAGGCGAGCGAGGGGATTACTGCAGATTCGTATTTCTAGTCTAGTTACGGAATGAGGCATTTTGTTAGCCTTGCATGCTTACAATGGCGTGCGGTAACTAGAATTGTAACTAACGCAAGCAACACTTGTCACTTGTGGTGTACGTTCGCGGCGAACCGCAACGATCTAGGAGGGGGCATGCCCCCAGAAAATTTTGATATTTTGAAATTCTAGAATCGCATTTTTAGCGATTTCTGCAATTCAGCGTGACATAGCCCCTTTAACAAGCTACTATATGGTTGACTAGTAACCCCAGTCACTTTCTATATCCGCTTTTGAGATAGTATATGTCATATTAATATGTAGTTTTGTGGGTTTTTTCCAGGCTCCCCTGCCAATTTTGCTGTCTACACAGGTTTACTTGCACCCCACGATCGCATCATGGGACAAGATCTTCCACATGGTGGCCAGTAAGTAATTATTAAAAACGCTTTTGTAATGCAGGGGTCAATACGTACATGTAGCTACTTGAACAGCAGATTTGATTTATTATTTCCGACAGTTTTATTCAATCAGACACAAGAACTTAAAAAACACGTTCCGCCGGTTAGGATATTATTAGATGATTGTTAGTAACCAATTGCCAATCAAAAATTAGCTGCTACTACCTACATAATGACCCTAATGCAGTATCTCAGTCTTGTTGTAATGCAGTATCTCATGACTTAGTCTTGTTTGTCTGTCACCATCGACAACAAGGTTTTCCATGACAACTTTAATTTGTTGGTGTATATGACAAAAATTGACAATTTTTTCATTGACAAGGAGCCTTGTTCAAAAGCAGGTCATGTCCGCTTTCGATCAAGGGAAACTTGTTTGTATTTATGGTGGTCAAAGGTCACCGAGCACATGGTTCGTTCGCGAGCATTGCTTGATAACATTTGTTTCACTGTTCACTGCGCACGCAGTCAATGATGCATGACATATGAATTATACGCCATGAATTCAGATTAATAGGTTCGATTAACTTTTTAAGTACTGATGTACAGATGCCCTCTTTGTAATCTTAAATGTTTTTGAAATAATAATAATAATAATAATAATAATAATAATAATAATAATATAATAATTCTACTACCTTGTCGTGGTGGTGGGGTTTGTGTACCTCGATGATCTTGAGAGCTATACTGGCGGGAGCATTAGCTCCTGGTAGGGTTTCCCTTGCCAGGCAGGTCGAATGATAGAGGTCAGACAAAAAGTAGTCCGCTCTCTTACGCAACTCAAGGTGTTATATAATCGTGGCGAAGAGTGAATGGCCGCAGCGTAATGTGGTTGCGAACGATAGCTGTCAAGGATTGGCGATCCGTGGCAGGAACCAGCCTTATTCTACGAGCCGGGCAACGTAGGATGGACATTTGTCCCGTGCAAACTCACGGTGTAATTATGTGATGATGAATAATAATAACAATGAAAACGGCATGAATAGAACTAGAATTGATACTAGTTCCATGCCCGACCGGGTGTATGGGGAAGAGCAGCCATCATCAAGTCGTAATCCTACTGCTAAGTTAAGATGGACCAAGGAAATTAACAAAATTGTTATGGAGTGTTACATCAGAAGCGACCCAAGCAAAAGAGGATACAGAAAAAGAATGTTGGCGATTTGGAGAGAGATTGGGGTGTTCCAGATCACTGAACAAAGGTTGGCAGACCAAGCAAGAGCGATACGAACAAAAATACATGGTTAACAGATATTGAAATTGAAGAGCTGAAGAGAAAAATCGAACAAGAAAACATAAGGCAAGAAGAAAACGTGGAACCGAACGAAGAGGGATTACGAGAAAGGGAGTCGACATCTACAATGAGACAATCGGATGGAACGCTAACAGAGATCGGCAGAGAGAAGAGAGCAATCAATTAGACCAAATACGCGAGAGAATGAGGAATGCTGATTCAAGTATTGAGAAGATTACCATACTAGAAATGATATTTGAAGAAATGGAAAAGGAAAATCCCCTCAAACCTATGAATTTAAGAAATGTGGAAAGATCAATATTAAAAACAGTTATGGCAGAAGTAAATGAAGTTGTTGCTTTCATAAACACAAAGACAATATCTGACACCAATACGCTATTAAATGCAGCGGCTGTAGTTGTTGGGAGAAGGTTGGGCATCAAGAGACAAACCAGGAAGAATGAAGAACCATGGTGGAAGAGAAGGATACAACAAAAGATAAAACAACTTAGACAAGATATTAGTAGATTAGACAGGATAAAATCAGGAAATTGCACAAGGAACGATATTAAACAACAAATGAGAAAGAAATACAATATCCCCAGAAAAAGATACCAGGTAGTGCTGGAGGAGCTGAAACAGAGACTGACAGCACAAGCTGCAAAACTGAAGAGATACGAGGACAGAGGTAAATTTTACAATCAAAATAGACTGTTCGAATCCAACCAGAGAAGGCTTTTTGAAGATATCGAAGGAGTAGAGAGGGATAACATCATACCAGATGTCGACGAGAGCAGAAACTTCTGGGATAGCATCTGGGGGAAAAGCACAGAACATAACAGTGAGGCAGAATGGATTAAAGAACTGGGGAATGATCTAATTGGTATTGAAAAGCAAGAAAATATTGATTTGACGGTAGACGTAATTGAGAAACAACTAAGAAAAATGCCGAACTGGAAATCACCAGGTCCAGATGGTATGCAAGGATATTGGATCAAGAACTTTACTTCATTGAAAGGGAGAATTGCAAGTCAACTGAATGATTGCCTACAACACAATTCTGTACCAGATTAGATGACGAAGGGGAGGACGGTGCTGGTAATGAAAGATAAAGATAAGGGAGGTGAGGTGACTAACTTCAGACCAATTACCTGCTTACCAGTTATGTGGAAGTTGCTAACAGGAGTGTTGGCGGATAAGATGTATGAACATCTCGAAGAAAAGCATCTTCTTCCGGAAGAACAGAAAGGTTGTCGAAGAAAATCAAAAGGGACAAAGGACCAACTACTAATTGACAAATTGATTATCAAAAATTGCAAAAGAAGGAAAACAGGGCTCGCAATGGCTTGGGTGGATTACAAAAAAGCTTTTGACATGGTACCACACTCATGGATACTTCACTGCATGACGATATTTGGTGTAGCACAGAATTTGATAACTAATCCAGAACAGTATGTGCCAATGGAAGACAACGCTATCAGCAGGAAGTACAGTATTGGGTGAAATACATATAAAAAGAGGAATCTTCCAGGGAGATAGCCTTTCCCCGATACTATTTGTAATCTCTCTAATCCCACTAACTCTAGTGCTGCGAAAAATAAAGATGGGGTATGACCTTGGAGGTGGCAGTGGACTGGTTAATCATTTGATTTTTATGGACGATCTCAAACTCTACGGGAAAAATGAAAACCAAGTAGATTCCCTAATTCAATCAGTTAGAATTGTGTCTGAGGATATACGAATGGAATTTGGGATATCCAAATGCGCAACACTGACTATGAAGCGAGGAAAAGTGATTCAAAGTGAAGGAATCCATCTTCCTGGTGGAAAAAAGATACGGTCACTGAAAAGCGAGGACAACGAAGGATATAAATATCTCGGTGTGCTAGAGGCGGACGATATAAAGCATGCTGAAATGAAGGAAAAGATCCAGAAAGAATATTTCCGTAGATTGAGAACGATACTTAAGTCTAAGCGAAATGGAGGAAACACAATTAAAGCAATAAATACAAGAGCAGTGTCAATAATCAGATACGGAGCTGGAATCATAGATTGGACCAAAGCAGAACTGCAACAAATGGATCGGAAAATACGAAAACTTATGACCATATATCGTACGCTGCATCCCCAGGCCGATGTCGATAGGCTGTATGTTGAAAGATCAAAAGGTGGACGGGGAATGATAAGCATCGAGGAATGTGTGAATGTTGAGGTCAATAACCTAAGCGAGTATATACAGGCCTCCCAGGAAAGGATGCTGAAAGCTGTGGGTAAAGAGAAAATATTAAAAGGAAGAGAGCCGGATAAAGATAAGGTTTCGTATTCGAAAGAGCATGCCCAAAGGTATCACGAAAAGCCCCTCCATGGACAATTTGTAAGAGGCACTGAACAAATTAGAGATCAGAAATCGTGGGAATGGCTTAAGAGAGGGAAGTTGAAAAGAGAAAGTGAAGGAGTTCTCATGGCTGCACAGGATCAGGCTCTGCGGACAAACAGTGTGAAGAAAGGTATTGACAACCAAGACGTATCTCCAGCATGTAGAATGTGCGGAACGAGGGAGGAAACAGTAAGTCATATTTTGGCAGAGTGCACCGCGCTGGCACAGAAACAATATAAGTTATGGAGACATGACAGGGTGGCTCAGGTTATCCATTGGAAGCCGTTAAGTGAGAAATATGGGTTTACAAGGACAGAGAAATGGTATGAACACAAGCCGGAACCAGTTTGTGACTCAGAAAAGTTCAAGCTGTTGTTGGATTTTAAGATCCGAACGGACCACCATATTGAACACAATAAACCCGATATTCTGTTACTAAACAAAGAAGAAAGATCTTGCTGGATTATCGATGTCGCCTGCCCCTTTGATACAAGAATTGTAAGCAAGGAGAGAGAGAAAGTGGAAAATTACCATGATTTGAAAATCGAAATCAAGCGAATTTGGAACTGTCGGTCGGTTAAAATCATACCGATAATTATAGGTGCATTAGGGACAATATCAAAGGGATTTGAAAAGTGGTTGAATCAACTGGAAATACCATATAGTGTGGAAATGCTGCAACGTGTTTGCTTGCTGGGTTCGGGAAAAATTGTAAGAAAAGTACTGGACATATAAGAACTGTGCCAAGGCGCGATTATAAGAACTAGGGCACCCCAGGCCACAGGCTGTGGCCCGATGCCCTAAAGAACTTCCTGTATAATATACAGAGATAAACTTTCAATAATAATAATAATAATAATAATAATGGAAACTTTATTAAATGAATTTTTTCTAAACAAACAATTGTGAATCTCACTCATAGAGGTAATTTACAATCGGCTACTTGAATCACAACTAAGTCACTTAAAGAGAATTAAAAGTTCAGTAAATCAGGATTCCCATTCCTTATTTCTGCAGCAAAAGATATAATAAGTTGTTCTGATGGCATAGATATCATTTTTCTCACACAATAATTTTGGTGCTTCACATCAACTCCTACATCGTTTAACATTTCAATAAAGGACGTACACTCATTTGCGAAAACACCGAGTGAACTAATCGAGAGATTGACAAATTTAACAGTGCTAAAGTGTTCACTTTGTTGTCTAACTAGTTCTGTATATTTGGATTTTTTGCGCTCTACGTTGTTTTGAAGGTTGGATTCAAATCCCACGGTAAGTTCGACTATATATAGACATCCCTTTGAAGTAGATAGGAGTAAATCTGGACGGTATCTGTCACCAGTTATTATTGAGGGGCTTTTGAATTCCGGAAGATCAACAAAAAGGTTGGAGCAATTGGCAGTTTGTAGGGTCTTGGCAAGAAAGTTTAGAATAGAGTCGTGTCTCCACGTAAAACGTTCAAGGTATGATTGACATCCTGCAACTACGTGTAGGAGAGTTTTTGGGTGTAAGCAAAAGGAACAGTCAGAACTTGATGATATACCCCATCTTGAAAGGTTTTTGCGGGTAGGGAGAGAGTTATTGATATAACGCATAGTAAAATTATAGATGTTTTTTGGTAGTTTAGATTGAGAAGAAGACCAGAATTTGTTTAGCTTTGGCAAGGAGAATTTTGTAACATTAGAGAAAAATGAGCCTTGACAGGTCAGTTGGTTTTGAAGTTTATCCTCTTGTCCAGAACGGAAATCTTTGATAACTAGGCATTTCGAAGAACTGTTTGACACTGAGTGAATTTGATAGATGGTGGGAAAATACTTAGACAAAATTTGTTACGGGTTAGATAGACGTTACTCAATGTTCCCGATACTGGTATTTCCATGCAGCCATTTACGGATATATTTGTTTACAACGGAATCGATGTTTCCAGAGACCCAAGTTTTGGACAAGGTAGCGACAGTAAAATGCCAGGATATTTTGGATAAGACGTAGCGACTGTAAAGGAGAAGTTTATTTTTCGGATGTAGTGGTTTAAGGTCAATATCAGACATCAGTTCTGTGATGAGGGAGGTCAACTCAGACTTGTGATCTTTGTTGGACATATCAAAATCAAAGTATCTTCCTAAATATCGGAAAGATTCTCCAATTTTAATGGTTGGAATTAGGTAACTGTTAATTAAGAGTTTAGGTAAATATTGGATTGATTTTGTTAAAGCTTTCTTGATACCAAATGTACTACATTTGTCAATCCGGATAATCATACTGGACCATTGGCACCAGATACAGAAACGATTTAGAAGATGCTGGTTTTCTGATTCTTGGCCACTAATGATCGCGGCATCATCAGCAAACTGAAACCAGTGGATCGGGTTTAGAAAATGGGAGGAGAAACCAAATTGACGGTACTTATCGGCCTTTATGTGTTGAATGAAAGTGTTGAAGCACATATTAAATATGAGAGGACTAAGACAATCACCTTGCAGTACACCACGACCAACAGATATAAAAGGAGTACGAAATTCAGATGTTATTATTGAAGTCTTAAAAGCCATGTATAAAATTTTTATAACATTTTTGATGTGATTAGGAATGTGATGATAATCAAGGATGGAGTGAATTAAATTATGATGAACTTCACCAAAGGTATTCTTGAGGTCAAGTAGAGTGATGACAAGAGAACGTTGTTTTATCCTAACTTTGTTGATAATATTGGTCATCTGAGCCGTGTGTTCTAAAGTACCAGACAGATTAGGTGTGAAGCCTTTCTGTATATTATGTTCGATAAAGTTATTAGTAACGAGGAAGGAGAATATTGCATTGCGAAGACATGATGTAAATACTTTTAATGGTACTGTTTCAAGAGTGATGGGACGAAAATTCGAGGGGTCATCTGTGTTTCCTTTTTTATGGATAAGTATAGTGCACGCTTGTTTCCATTCAGCCGGTATAGTTCCAGACAACCAAACATTACGTATTATTTCTGTTAGGTAAGTTCTTAAAAAAGGACATCGTTTAAAACATATGATGGAGAGTTGATCAAGAGGAACAAGGAGAACCAGGGGCTTTCATTCTACGTATTACATTAGTAACTTGTTGATAAGTTGGAGGGTCAATAATAATAATAATAGTAATCTCAATGCTCTTACAACAATATATTCTTAATGTTACTTATAAAACTAATTACAGTTTCATTATAAGATAAAGCCTACTACATATATTACCACTATGAACAAAAATAGGTCCGCGATGCGAACATGTGGGTACCACATGGAATATTAATGCCTGAGTCAGCCTTGTCGATGAGTAATGAGCATGGGGTGTGACCAAAAAGGAGGCCAATTTTTATGAAACAAAAAGACTATGTTATCTAAACTGTTGAAAGATAAATCCAAATCTGTGATACTAACTGAAATATTAATATTATTCATAACTGGGGCATTTATTCCCCACTATGGGATCACTGTCATGGAGGTTCTTTATTATTATATTGATGTCCTGCCTTTAAAGTGTCTACGAAATGAAAATTCTCTCCAGTTTTTATGATTGTATCACATGCTTTTCATATATTATCCCGTTCTTGAATTATTACGCTTTATGTAATTTGAGCTCTGACGTCACATTACACCAAAACTGAAAATCAGGCATATCTTCAGACTGGTTCGACTAAATAGATTCAAACCTTGATGACTTACTCAGTCAATTTGTAATGGTTCTAATGTGGTTGCTATAGTAACAGATTAGTTTCCAGATTACTCATTCTGATCTCTTTAACTTTTCATGTTTGATATTTGTTCTTCATCTGCTCCCTTTCTCTTTGAAGTGTTTTTACTTTGGCTATTTTGATTATCTACAGAGACATCTATGTGTTTTTGTCTAGGAATACATGGCTCAACATTTTGATGTTGATTTATACAGGCTACATTAACTGAGACACTTTTTGTCTCAAAAGGCATATTCCTTCCACAATATGAACTCTTTTGCAAAAAAGTCAATAGATTATCAAGGCCTTCAACAGTAAGCAATACAGCTGCGCCAGAACTTGTGGCCTTCCGTACAAGTCGCTTGAATGCGTAACTGTACTGCAATCAATCGTTAACAAACAACATTGATAGGTAGTTTATTTCAACTCCATAAAATAACTCATCAAAGGCATTTTTAAGGTTACATCAGGTCCATTATT
Source organism: Chrysogorgia sp. JL179-B06 (assembly GCA_035772405.1). Lineage (NCBI taxonomy): Eukaryota > Metazoa > Cnidaria > Anthozoa > Scleralcyonacea > Chrysogorgiidae > Chrysogorgia > Chrysogorgia sp. JL179-B06. The sequence continues at coordinate 1,354,320 of JAYKKM010000142.1, forward strand.
AATATTATTTCTCATGAACATTTCACCAGTCAATGACTCACTATAAGTCAAATTAAATGTTTCCTCATTTATTGATACCATGTCAGGTACATCAGTTAACAAAAACAAATCCTTTTTAACAGAACCTTTAATACAACTGTACAGTGGAACCCCGTTAATACGATCGCTGTTGGGCGAAAAAAATGTGGTCGTAATGGTATTAATGGAGGAGAGTAAGGATACAGGTCTTTATTGAAGATTTGAAACAAACGTTCAAATTTACAGTGAATCGTATATAAATTATAAAACTAGAATTACATAAACCTAATAAATATTACAAAATCCTTCTATTACAGTATCTATCAATCACACTTCATGTTCATGTTCTTATCATTTCTAAACATTCTTGAAGAGGCATCTATTTACAAAGCAACGTTTAAATCTCTCAGTCCTAATTTTGGGTAGAATAAACGCATGGCCACAAGGTCTCAAAATTCTTGCCTTTTTATTCGGCAATAAATCATGCAAGGGATTATCAGAATTAGTACAAATTTTATGCCAAAGTCTCCTATCGAATTTTTCCAGTAAATTAAGGGCTGGAGTTATAGATTTAACATAACCAAATTTCTTAGCTCTATATTGCAACCTATCAATATTACTCAAATATTTTGTATAGCTCGCTACTCCCCAAACCTGTATCCCATACATAAATAATGACATTGTGATAGAATTGAAAATAATATCCAATTCATCCCTGCCATAACCATGACTCTTACACACTCTCAAAATATACATCCTACTATTAGCCTTCTTCATCAATATCCTAAAATGGTCATCCCAATTATTAGCATTATTGCTAAAATGCACACCTAATAACGTAATACTTTCGTTTTGTTCAATTCCATGGACAGGAGGCGGAATATGCCTCTCTACTTTACGCTTAATCACCAGCTCTTTCGTCTTGTCAAGGTTGAGAGACATATTGTTGTGATGAGACCATTCTAAGATATTATTAACTTCCGCCATTGCCGAATCATCACAACCATTAGATGGAACACTAACTGTTATGTCATCAGCAAACTTGACATGCTTGGATTCACTGGAAGCCTGATAAATATCATTAACCATAATAGAAAAGAGTATTGGCCCCAATAATTGGCCCCAATACACACCACCCTGTACTGTTCCTTGGGAACTCCTCTGTTAATGGGCAAAAAAGCACCTACTTGTCCAGGGAAGCACACCCTTTGTGATCTATTATCAAGAAAACTAATCAACCAGTTAATAATATAAGGGTTAATTGATGTAGATTTCAACTTATTGCAGACAATATTATGAGACACCATGTCAAATGCCTTAGAAAAATCAAAAGATAACACTCTGACAAAGTCAAAATCTGTATCCAAACATTTCATCCAGAAATGTTGACTACGTAGTAAGGCCATGACAGAATTACACCCTTCCTTATATGCGAACTGATCCTTACCTATTAATGGTTTAAGGGGCTCCCTTATTTTCTGTTTCAAAACAATTTGCTCAAAAAGCCGCATAATAACTGACGTAATAGAAATAGGTCTTAATTGCTGAAACGACGTAGTAGGAATTTCTTTAGGTAATGGCGAAATGTTTGCAGTTTTCCAAAGATCGGGTACTACTTGTTGCTTCAATGAGCAATTAAATAGGTATTTTAGCGCCTCAAATACAGTGTATTCTTCTACACTTGGGACCCTAATGTCATCCGCAATAACAACCAGGTCAGGTTTATTGTAATTAGGATCTGTATTAATTCCCTGGAAATACCCGTTAACATCATCAATATTTTTCCTCGTTCTACCAGTCATAACATTAATCCACCATTCCCTACAACCTCTTCTGAGCTTCTTGTTCTCAGACTTAACAGAATTCTGGCCTCTGCGGCCATGCCCTTATACAAAAATGTGCGTCTACGATTAAGTAGGATCTTGAGTAAAGACAAAAAATACGGTGGATCATTAGATGAAACCTTTACTCGCTTCACTGGAAAACAAGAATTGAAAATGGGATATAGAATTGAATAAAAAAACATTAATTGCAATTCTTACATTAGGTTCATTCATTACCGGAGACCAGTTCACATTCTCAAGCAGATTAAACATTTGAGCCTTGCGGTGATCCCTCACATAACGAATCTCAACCATAGTTCTTTCAGGAGGGCCATGTCTTAACTTCGGGTGTACGAAAACTCCAAGATGATCTGTTACTAAGAGACTCTTAGCACAGCAAACCTTTCCAAAATTCCATGGTACATTAGTAAAAAACTTATCCAAAGTGCGTTTTTTCCTGGTAGGCAACTTAACCAATTGTGACAAATTTGTCTGTAGTTGAAGCTGTTGCAGGTTAAGTTGGTGGAGATCACCCGCTATTACAATTTCTGCTTTTGGAGATGTGGAGAGTATTTCATCACAGGCATGAATTAAAAATCAATTCAAATTCATTATAGGTGGGTAATGGAGGGTGGTAAAGCGAAGCGATCCAAATTCAATTGCCTGTACAGCCACATTTTATTTTTGCCCATAAGCATTCAAAGTTATTAGATGACAGGTCCAAACGTTCCATTCTCCAATCATTCCGACACATAATAGCAACTCCTCCACCCTGTCTTCCAATTCTATCCTTACGAAGCAACGTAAAACTATCTGGAGTTACCAGATGATTAGGTATGCGCTCATTCAACCAAGACTCGGAGATAAAACAAACACCAATAGAGTTTGTTCTAAGTTCTTCACGTAACCCTTCTATGGCAAACGGTTTCGCGAAAGATCGAGTATTAAGTACCAAACATTTTGGGTACACCTTAGGTTGCGTGAGAGGCAATTTAACCAACTCAACGGAAGTTAAGGCACTCGATAATTTGTCTTTCATATTTATTACGCGTTGCTGTCTGCATACACTGATAAAAACCGGAATTTTGCCGTAGTTTGGGACAGAATGAAATGTACTATATTCACTCATGGTAGGCAATTTCTTTGGTTGAATATAATTTCCAGCTCTCCTTCCTCTCAAGTTCTTTTGAAGGCCGAATGACTTTAAATCAAACCATGTGCTCGGTGACAATGGCGGTTCCCTGCAAGCGTGTTGAGCCAGATGATTCCCTCCAAATTCCCACCAACTCTTCATCGATAATAAAAATCCTCTTGAATATTGTAGTTCGGAATACATGGCAAGCCAATGTAACACTAGTATAACACAGCACAAAACACAAAATGAAGCATACACATCAAGAAATCGAGGAGCTAATTTTTAATGCAGCCACACAGCGGGCGCAGCTTCCCCCTTATGGTAATTGTAGGGTTGTTCACACTATTTAGCTTATATTCCGGCCAGAAAAATGTGGTCGCAATAACCAGGTGGTCATATTAACGGGGTGGTCGCATGGCGGGGTCCACTGTATAAACAATTACCATGACACAAAATATTATTTAAATCAAAATAATTCCAGTTAAAAAATCTTTAATATTTTAGAAAATAATAACAGTCAATGACATTGCCACACACTGTTTACCCGCATTCTCGCCAAATTTAGTCTGATTTCCTTGACTAAAATCAGCACAAACAGTGTTGTTTGTATTTACAATATCGAATATGCTGTAGTCTGGATTTTCTTCATCATCGTTTGACAGTCTCAAAAGCAATGGTACATGTACATTGTAGCACATCATTTCAAACAATAACATAATCACCAAAAACACATATAAGTGAAATAACATCAACATTTTATTCAAACATCGCCCTTGCATTAATATCTTTACTAGCCTTAAACAGGTGATTTAAACTTGGTTTCCTTGAGTTACTTTTTGAATTCAGCACAAACTGTGAAAGTGATCTTAGGGCACTGTGCCTTCAATTGGCTTTCAGATTATATTGATATTTTGAGTTTGGTTTTCAATTTATACTTAGAGTTTGCAAGTTGGCTTTCAGTTAATACTTTTGTGAGTTGATTTGACTGTAAGATTGTAAGATGGTAAGATTGTAAGATGGTAAGATTGTAAGACTTCTGCTGCTTTGAGACAGCAGATAAACCTAAAAACAAAGGGGGGAAATAACTCAACATACGAAGTCCATGATTTATGATTCACGATCGAAGCACTTATTTGGTAAATATAATGCTAATATAATGCTATGAATTGAAATACCAGCTTACCTTTAAAGAAAACTACAGAAACCTTGTCAGAAAGACAAGCCTTTTCGCGATTTGTCGAAAACTTCCTATAAAAAACGACCACGAGGAAGAGCTATGGCGATTCTTCACGGAAATATTAATATAATTATGCAACGAAGAGCGCGAGCAATTCCGATGGTGGCACGAACAATCTGACTTCAGAGATGATCGCAACAAGCAAAGTTACGAGCATGCGCAGTGAGCAACAAGCAGGAGTTTGCCGGCGAGTTACGAGCATGCGCAGTTGTATTTCGTGATGAACCATGAGAGAGAGAAATACACGATGACTATATACTGACCAGCGGTACCCACAAAAAACTGTTAATTTTAAAAAAGAAAAGTCTTAATGCTGACTTAATACTACTTAAATTTCCTGTGGTAATGAGTTCCACAGTTTTGGTGCGGCAACTGAGAATGTTCTGTCTCCGTTTTGGATTTTGGCTCAAGTAGCAGATTTCGGTTAGATGATCTTAAAGTACGAGTAGGTTTATATTTAGTTGTAAAATCATTAATAATTCATTAAGAAAATCAAAAGAAATTAATATTTAATCAGCATCTTTAACTCAGGATAAAACATTGATTAATAAAACATCAATGGTTACTGCCCATCATCGGCTGCGAATGTTTTAACGAACTTGTAAAATGAATAGAATATATAATACATACTTTGTTTTGAAGTTGTAGAAACGGTACAAACAAATTATTTTAACTCCGAAAAAGCTCAATTTGAGCAAGTTTACTTTGAGAAAACATTGATGTTTTATTAATCAATGTTTTATCCTGAGTTAAAGATGCTGATTAAATATTAATTTCTTTTGAATTTTCTTCATGAATTATTAATGAATTTTACAACTCAGGATAAAACATTGATTAATAAAACATCAATGTTTTATCAAAGTTAACTTGCTCAAATTGATTCTACAACTTCCAAACAAAGTATGCATAATATATTCTATTCATTTTACAAAACATTCGCGGCCGTTACAACGGCTCGCCGTTGTAACTTCCCATAAACATCGGCTGCTCATGTTTTAATTAGTAATTAGTAAATCAGTAATATAAATAGGTGCCTGGCCATGTAAAGCATTGAAAGTAATTATCAGTATCGACCGAGGCAGGAATGGGATCAAGAATGCAAGATTTTTTAGAAATTTTTCCAATAAGTCTTGCTAGCTCAGCATCAGTTACAGGAGTAAACTGTCGAAGTTGCATCTCACATTGCTGTAGGTTAGAATCAGGAAATGGATTATGTAGGTCTAAACTCCTGGAGGCCAAATCGCTTCTGATCATATCTATTTTCCTGTCAAAGTAGTCAGCGAATTTATTTGCCAGCTGCTCGTTGGAATCACAAGTAGGATACTGTCTAACGGTCCGACCTTTGAGCAAGGGTTCTATTGTCTTAAATAGCTGTCTTTGATCGGTCTCTAGGCCACTTATCAACTCAGAGTAATACTCCATCTTGGAGTTAGATATGAGTTTATGAACAGCACCACATTGCTTTAAAGGATGTCATTGAAAAGTTGAAAACACGCAGAACTGCTGTCTCTGTGCTATGAAAGTGTCTATAAGCAGATTGCATTTTTGCAAGGAGGTTATTCTCAATAAGATAGTCTGTTGTCTGTGTGGCAGCAATCTGCTCTAATACTTTTGACAAGAAAGCCACGTTAGTATAATAGGTCTATAGTTATGGAATTGCTCTTTATATCACTAGTAGGTTTTTTAATAGATGGGCAGATGAGACCCTTCTTGAGAGACAGAAGAAGTAGTCCTGAGGACAAAGATGAATTGATAATGTCAGTTATTGGGGCAGCTAATACGTCATGAGATTCCTTTTGCAGATGTGTAGGTACAGGATCTAAGGCACAGGACTTAGACGAGTAGTGTTTGATAGTGTTACAGACAACGTTTTCAGATACAGCAGTAAATTCACTGAGTGAGCTTTTACAACAAGGAGAGTCAACTGCTCTAGATAGCTTTTTATCTTAAAGTAACTGAATCTAAGGTCATGCGAAGAATCATGTGATGGCAGTAAAGGAATAGATTTGACTCGGAACATCCCCTCAATCATGTGGAATAGCTGATTCTGATCAGAGTTAGAGATCTTAGCCTTACAATAATCTGTTTTTGCAAAATCAATTGCCTTTGCGTATATATACGACATGGTCCCTTGTACAATTGATGACGAACCTGAAGGCGTGTAGAGAGAAATGGCCTGGTGTTCCATTTTCGCAAACATTCTTCTCAGAAATCGCCTGAAATGCACTTGTGGGGCTTGCGAAATTAAAATCTGGAGACGCATGCGTACAGACATCGCAGCGAACATACACTACAACTTGCTGATAATTTGCCCTTTCAAGAAACCCTGGAACTGTCACTCTATTGAAAAAGATAAATAGTAACTTTAATTGTTGGTTGATAACGCATTTAAGCAAACACTGTCCAAGGAAGATAATAAGCGAGAATAAGCCAGGTTACAAAATACTCCAAGATTGTTGGAGTCATACGAACAGAGTTTGCCAGGGTCGTCTCAACTCCCGCCCCAATCCCTTCCCGGGCACTGAAAAGACCCTGCATTGCATAATTCTTTTGTCCAAGTTGCAAATTTCGCGTTGATACGCTGAACGACAAAAGGTAGGCAATGTTGTATAAAATAAGATAAGAAGAAAAGGGACTTTTCTCGTCCTACTAAAACGAGAAATAACTCTTGTGACGTCAAAACCGTGAGTGGTAGGAAAATCTCTAAACAACGACAGGCAATAACGACTCACAGGTTAAGGGTAGGGGAGCTGAGGCAGTAACGACTCACATGTTAAGGGTAGGGGAGCTGAGGCAGTAACGACTCACATGTTAAGGGTAGGGGAGCGGAGGTAGTAACGACTCGCATGTTAAGGGTAGGGGAGCGGAGGTAGTAACGACTCACATGTTAAGGGTAGGGGAGCGGAGGTAGTAACGACTCACATGTTAAGGGTATAGGGGAGCGGAGGTAGTAACGACTCACAAAAAGGGTAGGGGAGCTGAGGCAGTAACGACTCACATGTTAAGGGTAGGGGAGCTGAGGTAGTAACGACTCACATGTTAAGGGTAGGGGAGCTGAGGCAGTAACGACTCACATGTTAAGGGTAGGGGAGCGGAGGTAGTAACGACTCACATGTTAAGGGTAGGGGAGCGGAGGTAGTAACGACTCACATGTTAAGGGTATAGGGGAGCGGAGGTAGTAACGACTCACATGTTAAGGGTAGGGGAGCGGAGGTAGTAACGACTCACATGTTAAGGGTAGGGGAGCTGAGGCAGTAACGACTCACATGTTAAGGGTAGGGGAGCGGAGGTAGTAACGACTCACATGTTAAGGGTAGGGGACTAGCGGAGGTAGTAACGACTCACATGTTAAGGGTAGGGGAGCGGAGGTAGTAACGACTCACATGTTAAGGGTAGGGGAGCGGAGGTAGTAACGACTCACATGTTAAGGGTAGGGGAGCTGAGGCAGTAACGACTCACATGTTAAGGGTAGGGGAGCGGAGGTAGTAACGACTCACATGTTAAGGGTAGGGGAGCGGAGGTAGTAACGACTCACATGTTAAGGGTAGGGGAGCGGAGGTAGTAACGACTCACATGTTAAGGGTAGGGGAGCGGAGGTAGTAACGACTCACAAGTTAAGGGTATATGGGAGCGGAGGTAGTAACGACTCACATGTTAAGGGTAGGGGAGCTGAGGCAGTAACGACTCACATGTTAAGGGTAGGGGAGCGGAGGTAGTAACGACTCACATGTTAAGGGTAGGGGAGCGGAGGTAGTAACGACTCACATGTTAAGGGTATAGGGGAGCGGAGGTAGTAACGACTCACATGTTAAGGGTAGGGGAGCGGAGGTAGTAACGACTCACATGTTAAGGGTAGGGGAGCTGAGGCAGTAACGACTCACATGTTAAGGGTATAGGGGAGCGGAGGTAGTAGTAACGACTCACATGTTAAGGGTAGGGGAGCGGAGGTAGTAACGACTCACATGTTAAGGGTAGGGGAGCGGAGGCAGTAACGACTCACATGTTAAGGGTATAGGGGAGCGGAGGTAGTAACGACTCACATGTTAAGGGTAGGGGAGCTGAGGCAGTAACGACCCACATGTTAAGGGTATAGGGGAGCGGAGGCAGTAACGACTCACATGTTAAGGGTAGGAGAGCTGAGGCAGCAACGACTCACATGTTAAGGGTAGGAGAGCTGAGGCAGCAACGACTCACAGGTTAAGGGTAGGAGAGCTGATGCAGTAACGACTCACAGGTTAAGGGTAAGGGAGCGGAGGCAGTAACGACTCACATGTTAAGGGTATAGGGGAGCGGAGGCAGTAACGACTCACATGTTAAGGGTAGGGAGCTGAGACAGTAACGAAATATATTTTATTCAAGGATGCGGTTTATTTTAACATTATAGTTGTTTTGTGCCCTAGTGACTTCCAAGAAAATGAATCGTTTAATGATGATCTGCTTTTTTTTTTTTAGTTTAACTCATGGGTTTATGACTGATAAGAAAAGGATATCGGCTACTTCGATTTTTTTCGAATCGATGCCTTATCGCTTAGATGTAAGTCAAGTGGAGCCATGTCAAACACTTAAAACATGAGCCTCTGGCTCGGATAGATAGGGCAACCTTATCCTGCGTGATCGACTGTAAATAAATCATACTCAATCATCCCATATGTCGCTAAATTTGTTTCCCGTTTCTACAAATTTTTGAAAAATCGGGAGAATTTGATAAAAAATTGGGTTGGAATGTCTGTTTAACAATTAGTCACTGAAGTCGAGGTCATTATCTGGAAATAGAACGATAATCACCGAGAGTAAGGTGACTAATTGTTTTAGTGTAATTTCAGGTCTGAACTGAATATCCAATTGAGAGGTTTTAAACCGACAGTTTGAACCGTGTTAGATATACGAAATCATGTCTATTCGTACGGTAGGTGATAACAACAATATATAGGCTTTCGTTCCGAACGCGAGATTTCCGGTCGAGTTCAACAAAAATTAATTTGCCTTTTCTGCATAGTTTTTTTTTGTTAGGGTTAGTATTTTGGTTAGATTTAGTGTTAGTATTTTGGTAATGTTAGGGTTAGCATTTCTTTGAATTCTAAGAGACTACAGTGCGAATAGCAAATTATTAAATGTTGGTGTATGGCTACCGTACGAATAGCTACTGCCTTAGATATAATTTTTAAATCTAATGCTCGATGTTTTCTTCACGACGTAAAAAATACAAATAATTATACGATCTTGAGAGAAATCTGATAGTGTCTTTATGCTACGATTTTTAGCCCTTTCGATGATTTATTAGTTATAATAGTATAGTCGCCATTTTGAAAAAAAATTCGCCATGTTTAAGAAATACATCTAAATGATGATTCCGAGAGGGACTAGAACGAATAAACTCAGTCTGGGCACAAAAAACACTTTTTCACGTATGATTTCTAGTGATGTGATACTGGCCAATCAGAACTCGTTAATAAGCTCAGAAATTATACTAGTCGTATTAGTGTTCACAAATTAGTCAGGAATCAAATAACAATTACGACTATGTCGCAGCCAAAAAGTGTTAACTATCGTTTTATATCATTTTCCAGCGTCTTGTTGACATAAGGACGATGCTACTTAACCCGTCTTGGCCCATTGTCGTTCCTTTGCGGATATTAAAAGGAATTAATTACTGATCGAAATTACTTCAATTGCAACGATTACTCACATTGCACCACCGGGCTTCGTCAGAAAGTGAAACGAGGCATTTGCTCGAAACGTTAGACCCCCTATATATTATTTCCACAGTATACACCAACCTGTTATATTTTTCGATTTTATTTATGTGTAGTTTACTATGCAATTTTCAGATCTGACTCCATTGTATTTTATTTTTAATTATCTAACTGTTAAATTTCGCTCTCTTAGATAGAAACGGGATATATCGATTATGACAAACTTGAAGAAACTGCCAAACTGTTTCGCCCTAAAATTATAATTGCTGGTACAAGTGCGTATGCCAGACTTATAGATTACAAAAGAATGCGTGAGGTAAGGTCGGAGATTCTTCTCTTATTTTGTTCAAATATATGAGCTGCGTTCATAGATTGCATGCTGAATATACGTATAATGGTAATTATCAGATTAGGTGTTGAAATATTTATCGTTGTTATGATGCAATATGTAAATGACGATGTTCCTTTCATAGATACGGTTTGCATGCAATATTATAATATATAAGACCAATTTTTGTATCATTAAACAGTTCTCCACAGGGGCGGCGTGGCCCACTGGGCACCGGGAGATCTCTCGGTGCGCCCCAAGGTCTTACGGGCCCTTAAAGAACATTGGCAACAAAAATCATTTAAATTTTTCTGATTTTTCTGACTTTCTGATTAACAAACAGGCTTACGAAGGTAATTCAAGTAAACAAAACTACTCTTTTACAAAACAACAGCACTAATTTTGACCAAAGACAATCCAATCCTGTCATCCGCCATCTTGGAAGTTGGTGACGTCACACCTGGGTGTAAACCTGATAAAACTACTCTCTGGGTAGCCGAGTTTCTGCGGAACGCTTTTAGAAATGGTGTGGTTCAATTGAAAAAGGAAGACATTCACAAAAATCGAGTTTCAAACTTATAAAGACATGAGGATGGCTAGACAAAAATTTCACTTTACCCCAGTTGTGACGTAACACGCAACAATGCGGAGAATGATTAAGGTTAGCAACTTTGACAGTGTAATTAATACGCTTTGCGAGCATTTTTACAACCTCAAACTGCTATATTGCGGCTATTTAAGTTACGTAATTTAATCTAATAGGTACTTGTTTTTGTTGCCAATATGCCATTATATTTATAGCAATACTTTATCTGCGCGACAGTCACGCAGAGTTTTAATCTGAGAATGCTCAAAATTGATGCCTCAAATTTCAATCTTTCTAGTAAGACCCCTCTAAGAATATAGATAACCGTGTATTTGACGCTAGTGCGAAGTTTGTAAATAACTAAACTTCAAAAACCAGTGACCGATATTTTAAATTTAAGGTTGCCACATAGAAACTCATGAAGCCAGAATTAGTTTTGAAAAAAATAGTTTTCAATGAAATTTTGTTTAAATGAGCCTTCAGTTTTTACCGGCCCTTCTTTGAAAGCCACGCCGCCCAATTCCATTTTGACTCTGGGTTGTCTATGTCTAGTTCTCCATTCCTAGTTCTCCATTCCGGAGTAGTAGATATACAACAGACTAGGAACTTTAATCTAATTTGTTTTAGATATGTGACCAAGTAGGCGCCACTCTCCTTGCTGATATGGCTCACATCAGTGGACTCATTTCCGCGAAGGTAACGTGAATCAAAAAATGTTGGTAAACTGCCGAAATTATGAGAAAGAAAACTACAATTTCGAGCGATTTTAAGATAGATTTTTAGATATTTTAAGATTTCTTTAATTGTCGTCGAACATCCCTTCAGTTGATAATATTTCAAATAGATAAAAGCACATAAACCAACCATTTATAACCATAGAAACCAGCCACAAATAACTATCGAAAACTAACCACTTATAACCATCTAAAATCAACCACTTATAACCAGCGAAAACTCACCACTTATAACAATCGAAAATTGACTACTTAACCATAAAAAATCAACCATTTATAACTATCTAAAACCAACCACTTATAATCATCGAAAATCAACCTCTTATAACCATCGAAAATCAACCATTTATAACCATCGAAACTCAACCTCTTATAACCATCGAAAATCAACCATTTATAACTAGCGAAAACCAGCCACACATAACTATCGAAAAACTATTAATTATCACCATCGAAAACCAACCTTATAATTATCGAAATCAAACCACTTACTCAATGCAATAACCAACTTATATGTTTTATTTAGCTTTTTCGTTGTTAATTCAGCTTTTTTGTTGTTTATTTAGCTTTTTCGTTGTTTATATATCTTTTTGTTGTTGTTTATTTTGATTTTTTGTTGTTTATTTAGGTCATCCCTAGTCCATTTGAATACGCTGATGTTGTGTCCTCTACTACCCATAAAACCTTGCGTGGCGCGAGGTAAGCGATCCTCAAACCGTTTTAGTAGTTGTTGATGTTACGTAGGGCTCTATTCTCCCGTTGGAGCGATCAGATACTTTCATTCTGAAAACACATCATATATAATGCCATCATTCGAATGGCTTTTTGTTTCTTTTTTTGCTTGTGAAATTTATTTCTAACAGCGATCTCTTTAATAGAGCTGGCATTATTTTTTATCGTACTGGAGAGAAGAGTGTTAACAAGAAAACTGGCAAAAGTATCCTTCGCCATTATTCATAGGCGTGTGAGGCGAGAAGGAATGGGGGAAGGGTAGGGTAGGTTTTTTCCTAGTACGTCCTCCACACTCATTTCGGCCAATTTTAGATGTCTCTTCAACACATCTTTAAATCCGAGCATTTTGCCCGCCGGAGCTGCGCTTTCCCACCACCAGTTAACCATACAACATATATTTTGGTATTTAAGAAATACCTAACGGGTTTCCGTGTTTGGATAACCTGATCCAAACACGCGGGATGTTGCGAGACTTGAGAAAAGCGTAAAAAAACACTAGCCGATAGGCGAGTGTTTTTTGGCTTTTCGAAAGTCGAGTAACATCCCAAGTGTTTGGATCACGTTATCCAAACACGGAAACCCATTAGGTATTTCTTTTATAAAATAACCACAGAGAAATATCACTAAAAGTTATTAATATAATTAGATCAACATTGCAATTCTCCCAAAAACCGCGCGTCATATACTAATCAGGGGAGGTCTTTCATGTTCTTCTAAAGGTACGTTTACACACTACGATTAATCGGCCTGATTTCTGGTTTAAATGCATGTTAAGTAATGAGAGACAGGAAGACGCCAAGATAAATGAGCCCACGGGACACTCCGCTGACTGTTTCTCCACTTAACATCCAGCTAAACCAGAAATCGGCCCGATTAATCGTAGTGTGTAAACGTACCTTAAGCTAACCGGCCAATTATGGATGGTTTTATATTATAACGCTGACGACAGCAAAGGTAAAAACATCAGGAAAACATGCTTAGAAAGATGTAAAAGATATTTCCAGATGGATTTAATCACGAAAATATGCCGTTTAACTTCATGTTGGATTGCTGCATATGTAAAATGATGTTGTGAGTTTGCCTAGCCTTCATATTCTACAACACAGAATCTTTTTTGTGGTTTTCTCTCACTGTCGAAGTGTTGTTCGGTGATTTTTTGTTGGCTACAAGAACAAAATAAATGGTTTCTTCGTGAATATCCTGCCCGACGAGAGGTAAAATAAACATTTTACAACTTTTCCATGTTCTCTAATTTTGGTGGACTATATCTATAAAAGTGTTGTCTTTTTGGGTTTTATTGAAACTTTGAATAAGGTAAACGTCCACCTCACAAATTATGGGGAAATTCTCGTTCGCTTTAGCGTTGCTTTGTCCACTTTAAATTATTACAATTTCGGCCTAATTTGCAAAATCTTGTGAAAATTAACAGGGAAGATTGCTATATTATATTAATAAATGTTTAAAAACATGATTGGCCGGCATGATTTGCTTTTTGCATGTGTGTATAAGGCCTCAAAATTCCCGTATCCAAACATGGGTATTGACCAATGTTAGCGCTTGTTGAGTTGAGTTTAGTTCCACTGACTTTGATGCATGGGTTGTAGTGCTGATTTTGTGGTGCCGGTGGAAATAACACCATATAATATTATAACAGTATATTGGAGGACGATACGCTGTATCTTAATAATTTTGTTCGCGTTGTTTATGAATTGAGCCACATGAAACTATTCAGTTGATATGGTTGATATATAATAAATCCACGAACATACAGTTTAATCGAGTGATTACTTGTAACTCAATTCTTCTCCCGGCGTTACCATATACAGTAAACACCAGGCGCGGATTTAGAAGTTAGTCGCATAAATTAGACACTTCATGAACAACCCTATTGGTTATGCTTTTCTTAAGAATAATTCAGAACAAAAACCTATCCAATAGGATTGTTATTCACAGGTATTTTGAATTGCAAATTCTAAATTTAATTTATGCGACTAACTTCTAAATCCGCGCCTGGTAAACACCCACGATGAAGAACCTACATTTTTCCAAACCAGCCTGGGATAGGTTCTTATATATTTGATATCTAACAAAAAATCAGGGTGTTAGGTTCTTATAAATTGGTTTGTAATTATTTTAGCAAACTGGAGAAAGACAACTCAAGTACTATACTGTATACTGTATACTGTAGTACTTTATCCTCTTTAATGGTTCGTTTAATCCCTATAAGAAAACAGTAAGCATCTGCAAACTGAACAGGCTATAATTTATTGTGATCTGAAATACTGGATGTACCGAACTAGAATTTTGAGATATACGTCAACATGTAAATGCATTGTACATTATTGTATAAAAGATAAGGAACTGCAACCAGATATTGATACCATCCTCTGCATTTGGGACTTTGCTACAGTGGAATTATAAATTGATTTTGTGACATAAGAACCTATTTCAAATATCAGGCTCAAACAGGTTCTTATTGAGAGGGGTACAAAATCCCTAATTTCAGCCTGAGGTTCTTATAGGTGGAAGGTTCTTCATAGCGGGTGTTTACTGTATACAGAACTCGTGCATGTCTAGGCTCTCGGCAACGACCACCGTAAGCTCAGTGGTTAGAACACTGTACTTATAGCATATAGCATCGCAGGGTCGCAGGTTCAATTTTTCGCAAATGGTCCCGGTTTGGTCTTAAAATGCCTCGAAATTTTCCTTCACCATAAATTCTTCGAACATACAGAAATAATGTACGACTTCAAGGAAAAGATCGATTTTGCAGTATTTCCCTCGCTACAAGGTGGACCACACAATAACGCTATTGCAGCAATTGGGGTCGCTCTAAAGCAGGTATATGTGATCAGTGGAATAGCGACCGGGATAGGGGAAGCTGCTTTTGTACGGCACTTCCAGTGGTATCTATACTTATTAACCGAGAGCGAGGTCTGTAGGGGAGTTAATTTTTCCAAGTCCGGTGCCCATTTGAATCGCGTGCTCTGATTGGCTAGCGAACGGTCCGGTATCCCCCATGTACGGACCTCGCAACCGGACCTCGCAACCGGACCTCGCAACCGGACCTCGCAACCGGACCTCGCAACCGGACCACTCACGGGCTGCAAATATATTCTCAAAACAAAAAAGGTTTGCGCAATTTTTACTTTTTTTTCGAATTTAGTAGTATTTGAAAACACACCAAGATAGTGATAAGGAGAGCTATCACAGCAAAAGTGAATTTTATTATCCAGAAGAGTATGAAAAAGAAAATTTCGAGTGAAGTATAGCAATACAATATTACAAAACAAAGCATGCAACCTCGGTCTTGAAAACGGCCTACGGCCTCGAGTCGTTTTCCAGACCTCAGGCTCAGTTTTTCCCTATCCGCGGGCCGGTAAGTAACATATAGC